>JAWDJE010000006.1:107768578-108016078 GCA_035047345.1 Bradypodion ventrale
CATACATTGATGTATCTTTTCCTAGAAGAAAGTAGGCTAGGGAAGAAAAGTCAAGAAACTAAAATACAATACAATCACACCAAGTAAAGATGCGTGAAAATAATTTATAATTGTTTCAAATGCTGGTTCGGTTTTAAGTACAATGGAAACTCGCTTAACAAATTTAATGTTCTCCGGGACCTTTTGTACTACGAAAAATTTGTAAAGCGAATTTCTAATAGAAATGCATTTAATGCAATTTCCCATAGGAATGCATTGAAAACCAAAATTTGTTAACCGAAATACGGTTTCCCATTGAAAACCAATTAATCTGTTCCAAATAAATTTGTTAATTGAGCCACTATTTTCTATGGATTTCCTTTTGTTATGTGATTTTTGTGTTAACCGAGCCATTTGTTAAGCGAAGTTCCACTGTATAGTCCAAAACCTCCGGACTAATCCTCGATGTCATTTTGAAGAGTCTACAAAAAATATAATCCAAATTCGAATTTGAGGATGTAGTAATTAAGCAACATATTGGCAATTAACTGGATAAACTACTAGACCATGTTAATTTTCACAGTTAAAAAGGATGTCCTCAGTTAGTTGATGCAAACATCATTTCTTCCTGGAAAAGGGGGGGGGGGAGAGAAATGCTTCTTTTAAGAGGTGGTCTGTAGTGACAAATATGAAAAAGCAAAAGTATGATATTTTTTTGTCTTTTTAACTATTGTTGCTATCTTATATGTATGTGCATGTGGATTATGACTATAGTCCCATATAAACATATCTAGGAGTAAGCCTTATCTCAATGAGATTTACTTTTTAATTGACAATCATTGAATTGCACTACTAATTTAAAATTCCAATGATTAACTGATTTCTTTCACTGTACAACAGCATGGTTTACACTATATAATATCTAACTATTTTTAACCGACACGCAGACATAAAGGCTTTGGGTTCTATATTATATGAAAATACAAAAGGAAATGTTCTTCTGTCTTTCAAAACACCTAAAGAAGTAGACTGCAATGTTGGCTATACTCTCTATTAATGATTTCACTTTCAGAATAAAGCAATAACTGCACATAGCATTTTGAAACTTGATTTTGCCCAGTTCATCTCTTTATCCTTCATTTTTCTTATTCTTTTCTATCTATCTTCCACTTTTATTATTTTTTTTCTTTTTCCAGGTCTATAATCATATAATAAAGACTGATGTTACCTCAGAACAGAATACAAATGAAATCTAATGAATGCATAAAAAGAGACTGTCTTCCATGGCTTCCTTCAGTGAAAGATTCATTGCAGCATCTCCCTCTAATATACAGATGAAAGCTGCTTTCAAAACCAGCTTGGGAGCTCAATGGTGAGTCACAATGATAAAGAAAACTTTTGGATCCATTTTTCTTGCTTTCATCCATGCTTGCAAATAACTTCTTTGGACTACAGCCAAAATACCTGCCTATCAAATTAAATTCAAACCTTGTAAGATTCAACTTATCAATACTCATAAAATGTATCCTGACATTTGACTGGAACGCTGACCCTAAGTCAAAGCAGCATGATGAAAATTGTGCTGATAACAGATCAAAGGATTCAGCTTTAGTACACTGACTATCTTTCATATCATGCATGATTAAGTTGAAAGCACATTACCCATGCACTTGTGTATGCCTGTAGAGTCAGCAAAGGATGTGTCTCACTATATACCTGAACAGAAATCTGAAATTGATCTTGCAATTTTTAAGGATGCTATAACTTCCAATTCTCATAACATGTGTGTAACTATAAGTATCATTTTTACAAATATATCTACCATATTTTAAAGTTGCCACAGACATGTTTATAGGAATTAAAACATCAGCATCATGAACCAAAATTTGTACTGTTTAGATGGCAGATGCAGGCATGCTTAGTAATTTGTCATAGCAAAGAATGTCTCCAAAACAAATCCGAGTGCATTTTACATCTGCAACGGACAGATGTTATATTTTAAATAGGGGAAAAAAATTCTATCCCAATATTACATGTTTTCTAAAATATAAACAGAATAAAAGTGTGAGATTTATTTATGTGGAACTACATATTTAAATTTAAATTATTAGATTAACTATAAAAACTTCACTAGGCTTTTAGCTAAAATAGCAAAGTGGGATCTTTTCCTTGTTCAGAAAATAGCAACAAGTACACCTTGACTCCTAATCTTTTTTCAAAAAACTGGTATACCTAATTGAGATGTTCCATGCAGAACACATTTCATAGAGACACATACTATAAGTTATCAAATATATGTTGGCAAAAAAAGCATCTTTAGTATTCAGCATAAACTTCATATAATTAAAGCTTCAACTTCAATTCTTTCTCAATTAGTTCACAATTTAAAATGTACACATAACTCCTGTGTTTTAGCATACACAGGAAAGTCACCTATTCTATTGGAGCCTAGCTGTGTTTAACATCTTCTGAAACCACTAAGAATGTACTGTTCTCAGAAGTCATCAGAGATTTACCCTAAAAAGTATGTTCCCTTACCTTTCAGTATCATTTTTGAGTCCCACTGCAATACATGCTAAGTATAATACTGACCTGTGCTCAATGTAAAACAGGCACTTACCAAAAAAATTAATCACTTGTAAGGTTTCAAAATATGAGCTAAACTAAAAATACAAAATGCACTGAAGCCCATGGAAGGTTCCTACTGGATGAATCTGAGGCAAATTTATCTTAATGAGCATTTAGCGCAACTCTGCAGCTCATTAATGCAATTACTGTCCAGGAACTTTGCCCAGCTTTAGGGAGCCATTTCAAAACAACCACACTTCAGAGTATTTTTCCATTTTTCATCAGAGGCATTATAGAAAGTTGGCATTTCTACCTCATTGCTCTTGCTTTGGGAAAGGGCCAGGCTATCATTGGTCAGCTCCTCATCATCCGCACTATTTCTGTTAAGAGCTTTGGCTTTTTTCTTCTTGGACCCACCATCGCTGGCAGTGCTGCTGTTACCATCATCGTCAATGCCTTCTTCTTCGTTATCATCCTCATCACTTCCACTTCCATCGTCTTCATCCTCCTCATTATCCACATCACTTCCTTCTCTCCGCAACGTGCTTTTCCCCTTCTTCTTCCCAGCTGTTGGACGCCAGTCATTGTCATCCTCACTGTCATAGTCATCTATGTCGTTTAGCTCCTCCATGGATACAAAATCTAGCAGAGGGCGGTTTCTTCGCAAGTTCCACTTTTTCGGTTCATTTGTCTGCTCATCAGTGCCAGGGTCTGCCTCTGAGGGCTTTCCTCTCTCCTTCTCTTTCTCCTTCCTCTTGCTTGTTTTCTCTTCTCCTTCACCACTCTCCTCCTCCTCTTCTTTCTTTTCTGTCTTAATAACCTCCTTCTCTGGCATGGGCAGCTCTTCACCACCTGAGCTTTTCAGTTGCTCTTCCTCTATTTTTATATCTTCTTCTGCCAGTTCTTCCTCCAAGATATTTTCTTCTGATTCACTACAGGAGCCTTCTCCGCTCTCCTTTGATCCATCTTCGCTGCCATGTCCACTGGCTTCAGAATCTGTTGAGCATACGAAAATTTAAAAAAGGAGTGCCAAAGGAAAGTGAACCAAAAAGAGAGGTAAAAAAAAGAATTTTAAAAGGTTTGAGGCTACCAGCTTAGTCAAATTAAATATTCTTCCCTTAATGGCCCCTTAGCCTCTTTGTCCTCTGGCCCAATTTGTTTTGATTCGCCATTGCTGTTTTACTATAGTCAACCTACTGATGAAGAATGTTTTGTATGTAGCAAGAAGCTTTATCTATATAAATAATATCAGCAGGAAACAAAAATGTTAAATACACTGCCAAGTCTCTGAAGTGCTCTACTAAAACATGCTACAGTAAACTGCATAGCTTTTTTAAAATAAAGCTGTTTCATTCATATTTTGTGAACTAAGTATAATTCTGACTTAACATATTATTACAAAGGAGCCTAAAACTTTAATTTTTTTATTGTTTAAAAAACTGAATACTTTCTCAGCAATGAATGGGTATAGCAAATAAATTTAATGCTTGCACCAATGGATATAAAATATTTTCCCAGTTGTGGTATTATAGCACTGAAGTTATTTTGGCTTACCTATAATGACTGTGTACAATAAAACAGTGGCTAAAATCCTGCTGCTTACCTTAGTAAGTCCCGCTAGAGCAGTGGTTCCAAACATTCCCAGAAGCCTAAGTCAGTACATTGTCTGATCAGTTCTTTGGAGAATTGACTTAGGCTTCTGGGAATTGAAGTCCAAAAACAAGGTTGTGAAACACTGCACTAGAGTAAGTACACTGAATCAGTGGGGATCTGGAAGTTCAACTGATTGCAAATAGGCCTACTCTAGTAGAAACTTACTCTGCTAAGCAGCAGGATTTCAGCCATTAAATAGTAGTTGATTAGTACTGATACTTCATACTAAAATAGTAATTGAAAACAAACTTAATGAACA
Organism: Bradypodion ventrale; assembly: GCA_035047345.1. Taxonomy (NCBI): domain Eukaryota; kingdom Metazoa; phylum Chordata; class Lepidosauria; order Squamata; family Chamaeleonidae; genus Bradypodion; species Bradypodion ventrale. Next base: position 107,773,038 of record JAWDJE010000006.1, read on the forward strand.
TGAAATAGTACTGATGCAACTTACTGTTCTCAGGCAATACCAATATAACCATTTTGGGAACCTTTACAACATTGGTACAGTGCTATACTTCGTCCGTGAGTCACTATTTTATCTTTCTCAAAACTTTCGGACAGTCTGAAATACTCTTTAAAATATTCTTTAAAATGCTAACAGTAAAGCAAGTACAAGCTGAATGCAGGGCAGCTTTAAAAGAGGATTAAATAAATTCATGGAGGTTAGGGCCATCAATGGTACTAGCCAGGATGGTGCCACTGCTTTTATGTCCTGTTGGTGGGCTTCCCATCAACAACTGGTTGGCCACCATGTGAACAGGTTAGACTAGACTGGCCAGAACAGTTAATATATTCTATTTTTCTGATTTCTTTTTGTCTTTAACAACCTCGTTTAAAAATCAAGTTATAGACTCATTTTTATTAGAACTTGGAATATTTTTTAAAAGCAATTCTTTCTTCTCCATGTTTGTGTGTGCATGTGCTTCATCTTCTTCTTCCATGTCTAGGTCAGACGTGAAACTGCAAAAATGAAGGTACCTCGAGGTGAGTTCATTCAGCAGTTCCTTTCACCTGACCTAGTGTGAGAAAGATTAGCCAGCAACACAAGGTTTCCGTTACCAGGGTATGCCTGATTGTGGTTCAAAAATACCACAATCTTCGAGGAGGCTCTTTCTGTGTACCCCTGTATATGCTCAAAGGTAACATTAATGTTACTTATTATTCATGAAGTGACATACTAGTAATTTACTAAGGAAAAATGTTTTGCTATTTTTAAAATTATTTTTAAGAATACATGAAAATTATAAACAATTATTTCAATCTCCCAAAATAATCCTCTCAAAAGGAATACTTTGGATTTTAAACCTGGCATTTTTTAAATGTACACAGGTTAAAAGCTACAGTCAGGTCAACAACCCATAGGTATCATTAATAATTTTTGCTCACTCCTTTCTCTACACTTATTGGGAACACCTGTTGGTGAAGAAAGGTGGTATAGAAATAAACCTAATAATAATAATAATAATAATAATAATAATAATAATAATAATAATAATAATAATAATAATAATAATAATAATAATAATAATAATAATAATAATAATAATAATAATAATAATAATAATAATAATAATAATAATAATAATAATAATAATTTCTAATGGATGCCCTTGCACCCAAGATAGATAGCTATATCTTTTTCCTGTATTACCAAGTGGGAACAATCAAGTAAAAGAAATTTCTTCCAAACAAGGAACCAACAAACATGGCTAAAATATTCATGAATCAATGATTAAGTACCCTCTTCCTTACTCCAGTTGCTCATTAATAATGGTTAAAATTGTTATTAATGCAAGTAACATGTGCAATCTGCAGTGTTGACCTAATTGGGTGTGCCTCTTAACCTAATCTAAAAGGATCTTGGCAAGGGATCAATTCAGGCCTCTACTACAGCAATCTGTCTTTTCCCCAGTAGCCCATTAAATGGAAAGGCAAAGAAAAGAAAAGAAAAGAGAGAAAGGACTGGCAGGAAGAAAGGAAAGTGGTGAAAAAAGTGATGGCCTTATCCTCTTTTTGTTTTTAACCAATTCACACCAGTTCTAATCTACCCATCATGTAGTATGGCCCCTCAAAAATTTACTCCCAAGGAACCAAGCCCTCAACAGAAAATAAGTTGTATACCACTTTCTTAAATGACAGACCATATATCTGAGCTATCAAAGCATTTGGTCAATTTTTATTCTTCTATTTCCATTTAAATTCTGAAAAGAGGCAGGAGAATGGGACAGCTCATTTAAGTTGACATGGCCAAAAGAGGGGGAGGGGAGGGAAAGAACCACATTTTAAATTGCCATGAAAGTCAGGATCAAAAACCATTAAGTTCAATTCATGTCAAAAAATTTATCCAAAATATTGAAATAAGCAAGACTTCAAAAATTTTAAAATGTAATTTTTACAAATGTTTTCCAAATCGGATTTACTAAGTCACACTTTACAAATGAAAGAACATACAGTAAAACCTCTGATAACACTAAAACTTGGTTCCACAATTCTTAGTGTTATCTGATTTTTAACATTATCCGATGCATGCATTGGATAACGTTGAAATCGTATGGGATGAATTGCATAACGTTAAAACTCTAGAGATACATTGTAACCAGCACAGGCTTTAGCGAACATTATCCGATGCATTCCATAGGATTTAAACGTTATGCGATGCAATTTTCCCCCAGATTGCTTAACGTTATGCAGTTTTAGCGTTATCTGATGCAAACGTTATCCGAGGTATTACTGTACTGTACTGTACTGTGAAGCAGAGTTGGTGGAAAAACTCGTGCCATTCAGCAACTATAGCACTAACATTGCTTTCCCAACTCAGAACACACACACACAGAGAGAGACATATTCTCTGTTAATAGTTCCCTCTTCAATTAGCATTATCAGAGTGTCAAATGCCATCAGCAGTTTGTATCAAGTCTCTGTAACAATTAAAGTAAAAACTAAAGGTTTCCTTTGCTCGAAAGCCAGCTGTGTCCGACTCTAGGGGATGATGCTCATCTGTTTACAGCCAAAGTGCCATAGCTGTCTGAGTTTGCAGATGTTTCAGTGGTCATGTGGCAGACATGATTAGATGCTGGATAATATGAAATCCTGCTACCTTTCTACCAAGGCAGTACCTATTTAACTACTTGCAAGTTCTTGCTTTCGATCTGCTAGGTTGGCAGGAGCTGAGACACGCAACAGTTCACTCCATCATGCAGCACTTGAGTCTCGAATTGCTGACCTGCCGACCTTCTGGTCATCAAGCAAAACAAAAACAATAACAGAGGCTCAATTGGAATGCATACCCAAAAGGAAAAAGGGCACTGCCAAGTCCAAGAGGACTCCGATGTGGGTTACAGGAGCTGTTCGGGAAGTGATCAAGAGCAAGAGAAGCTCATTTAGAAGATGGAAGGCTTGTCCGAATGAGGACAGCAGGCAAAAACATAAATTCTGGCAGAACAAATGCAAGGCAACAATCAGGAAAGCAAAGCAAGACTTTGAGGAGCGTATAGCTAAAAATACTCAGAGAAATAACAAAGACTTCTTTAAGTACATTAGAAGTAAGAACCCAACTAGGAAGGCCATTGGACCATTAGATGACAATGGAAGGCAAGGGGTTATTAAAGAGGAAACAGAGATTGCAGAGAGACTCAATGAATTCTTTGCTTCAGTATTCACTGAAGAAGACAGAGGCCACATGCCCAAAACAGAGCCTATCTTCGTAGGGAGGGAAAGTGAAGAATTAAGCCAGATAGAAATAACCAGTGAGGAGGTCCTTGCATGTCTTGTTAAACTAAACACTAACAAATCACCAGGACCAGATGGCATCCATCCACGAGTTCTCAGGGAACTTAAAGATGAAATTGCTGATCTCCTAGCCAAAATATATAATCTTTCCCTCAAATCAGGCTTTGTGCCTGATGACTGGAAGGTAGCGAATGTAACACCAATTTTCAAAAAAGGATCCAGGGGTGATCCAGGGAATTACCGACCTGTCAGTTTGACATGTGTCCCAGGTAAAGTGATGGAAACCATCCTAAAAGATAGAATTAATAGGCACATAGAAGAGAAGGCGCTGCTAAAGGAGAGCCAACATGGCTTTTGCAAGGCCAAATCATGCCTCACTAATCTGTTGGAATTTTTTGAGAGTGTCAACAAGCATGTGGATAAGGGGGATCCAGTTGACATTGTTTATCTGGACTTTCAGAAGGCTTTTGACAAGGTCCCACACCAAAGGCTCTTGAATAAACTTACCAGTCATGGAATAAAGGGACAGGTCTTGTCCTGGATCAGCAACTGGCTAAGGGACAGGAAACAGAGGGTAGCACTAAATGGACACTTCTCCAAGTGGAGGGAAGTCAAGAGTGGGGTCCCCCAAGGTTCAGTACTGGGACCCCTGCTTTTCAACCTCTTCATAAATGATCTAGAGGTAGGAGTAAAAAGCAAGGTAGCCAAATTTGCTGATGACACTAAATTATACAGGGTAGTGAAAACTGTGAGAGATTGTGAGGAGCTCCAGAGGGATCTCTCGACACTGGGGGAGTGGGCAAAACGGTGGCAAATGAGTTTCAACATTAGTAAGTGCAGAGTGATGCATGTTGGGGCAAAGAACCCCAATTACATTTATAAACTGATGGGGTCTGAACTCTCTGCGACAAACCAGGAAAGGGACCTTGGTGTCCTGGTGGACAACTCAATGAAGGTGTCAACCCAGTGTGCCTCAGCAGTGAAAAAAGCAAACTCAATGCTAGGGATCATTAGGAAGGGTATAGAAAATAAGTCAGCAAGTGTCATTTTGCCTCTTTCTAAATCTATGGTGAGGCCCCACCTGGAATACTGTGTACAGTTCTGGTCGCCATACCTCCAGAAGGATATTATGGAGCTGGAAAAAGTGCAGAGGAGGGCAACCAGAATGATTAGGGGACTGGAACACCTTCCTTACCATCTGAGGCTGCAACGGTTGGGCCTCTTCACTCTTGAACGACGACGTCTAAGAGGTGACCTGATTGAAGTTTATAAAATCATGCACGGTGTGGACAAAGTAGATAAGGAAAAACTGTTTTCCCTATCGCATAACACTAGAACTAGGGGACACTCCATGAAACTTTTGGGTACTAATTCTCAAACAAATAAGAGAAAGTACTTTTTCACCCAGAGGATTTCTGGTCTATGGAACTCCCTGCCAGAAGAAGTGGTGACAGCTGTCAGTCTTGACAGCTTTAAGAAAGGATTAGACAAGTTCATGGAGGACAAGAGTATCAATGGCTATAATTATGGATACTTAAGGACAACCTCCGGGTTGGAGAGATAGGCAGGATATCTCTCAATATCATTTCCAGGGAATCCTAAGCAGGCATCTGCTTGGGAATACCTTGAAGGAAATGGTGAGCCACTGTGTGAGACAGAATGCTGGACTGGATGGGCTGTGGCCTGTTCCAGCAAGGCTGTTCTTATGTTCTTATGTAAGCTCAGCATCTTAACCACTAAGCCACTACTAGTTCTTTAAACAAATGTGCATAGGGTACTGCATATGGGTGATTCCAGCCAGGGACACTTTCCCACACCAGTAACTTTGCCAGTGAAATAAAATTGCATATGGGTAATGTTAGACACCTAACAGTATATTTATGATACTAATCAAATTAAGCTCTATACTCAGTAGAGCAGGCAGAAAGAAAGCTCTCAACAATTAGTATGTTAGCTGCTGCTTCTTTTTTAAAGTAACAGAATTATACAATGCCAAGATTAAACACAGGAAACTTCAGTCATTTTTACTTCTAACTTGTTTATATCAGGAGTTCCCAACCTAAGGCCCACAGGCTGGATCTAGCCCATGGCGCCATTTCATGTGACCTCCACCCCTCCAAGGGCATCCAAGAAATAAAATGGCCACCCCTTTGAAGCTATTGGGACAAAATGCAGGCAGGGTAAAATAGCTGTCTGACCCTCGAAGCTGACTGAGAGAGTGTGACCTGGTTCCTGGCTTGAAAAGGTTGGGAACCCCAGGTTGGGAACCCCTGGCTTATATGATCAAAAAAAATATCAGAAAAGACACTAGTAAAAATTTCTGCTTCTCAATTGCCATTCTTACATTTCATAGCAAATGGCCAAGTGAGTAACAGCAAGGATATTACTTCAAATATGCAACAGGTTGTAATGGACAAAGTTTCAAATGAACATAGTATTATATGGATATTTGAATTACTTGAAAGCAGTATGCAGGAGATTTCTCTTTAAAAAGTCAGGAATATAATTTAGGACAAATTCTAGAACAATCAATGTAACCCAAGTTGCATAAACAAATCTTAAATGCTAGCATTTACTGTGATCAGTTGTAGTTCAAGACTACAGATTAAAGCTTCATGTCATATTACAGGCAAAAATGTTTACAATATTATAAGCTACTTTGAATTTTGATAAATTGGACTGCTGAATGATACTAAACATTTATAAACTACAACATTTGCAAACAAAAATATATATTGCTTTTACTCGTTAAAATGAAAATTCAGCTATTCCCAAACTACAATTCAGGAAAGAAAGCAATGCTATATTTCATTCTCTTTATTTAAAAGGTAAAAATAAATATTAGATAAATGCTGTTGTCTTATATTGCTATTTAATCAGAAAGCTTTGGAGAGACTAATTAATATTTATGTAAAGTTTAAGTTTTTTAAAACTAAAGAAGGTTGATATTAATGCAAAGTTTTTATACTGTTAATCTGAATTGTTTCAATTATTGCTATATTATACATTTATTTGCCTCATAAAAATGCTACAAATATATCAAACATAAAATGGCTACAATTGTTTATAGTTAGAGTAGGCCCAATGAACATGAATAAGCTCAACTGATTCAGTGGGTCTACTCGAGTTGTGACTTACTACTGGATTTCAACCATTGACTAGCACAAAAATAAACCTACCCAACTCTGAAAGAGTTCAAGTCTTAAAAAACAGACATATCTATGAAAAACTAACACATCCTAAAACACGCAAAATCTTTATTTGAAAACTCATTTGAAATCTGTTTGTCTACTGTACTTGTTGGACACATTTTGTGAGAATAATGCACTATTGCATAATCATATTCAGCAAAATATTTTGAGTAAAATACAATTAATGAATTAGAAGTACCGTGTTTTTCGGACCATAAGACGCACTCTCCCCCCCCAAGTGAGGGGAAAATGAGGGTGTGTCTTACAGTCCGAATGCTGTCCAGCAAGTCTGTTGTAAAAGGATATTTTACAACAGCCTGGGCTGGCTGAAGACCTCTACCGCTGCCACAGCTGCTACAGCTGTTCCGGGGCTGGGGAAAGAAAAACATATGTTCAGCGGGCCATTATCACACGTGGCCACAAGAGGGCACAAATTGCAATTTCTCATTTAAATGCATTGGAAACCAATTTCTTGTACAGTATTATAAAGCTTTTCTGTTTGTATGTTCCCAATGCATTTCAGTGGGAAACCAAACCTGTGCATAAAAAGAAAGGGTTTCATTTACCTTTCTTGCCTTTGTCCCTGCTCTATGTGGTCAAAATGGAGGGGAAGCCATGCTTCCTGGTTGCAGGGAGAGCAGGAGGCTAGGCTAGAGCATCGCTTCCTGTCTCAGTGCAATTGGCTTGCCCGCCCATTTTCCCTGCAGCCCCACCACTGATTGGTGGTGCAAATACAGTACTATTTGGTTCAAAATATTTTTTCTTGTTTTCCTGCCTTAAAAACTGGGTGGGTCTTATGGTCAGGTGTGTCTTATAGTCCGAAAAATACGGTAGTTACTTCTTTATGCTAAGGACTCTGTATAAACATTTTACCAGAATTTAAACAGGTTCAACCCTATTTTCATAATATAAAAATGTTTCTAAACATTATGTAGCTTCACTTGCACAGTGAAAGAAGAGTTGTAGGCTATAGCTTTCTGATTCTATAGCTAGACATATTAAGATTAAACCCAAGGCTACTTTGTACGAGATGGTTTGTGCTACTGCTCCTAGTCTGTATTCTGAGTTTGATGCTCATCCTTATGAGATAATGTAGACCAGTAACGGCGAACCTTTTCACCAATTTTCAAAAAAGGATCCAGGGGTGATCCAGGAAATTACCGACCTGTCAGTTTGACATGTGTCCCAGGTAAAGTGATGGAAACCATCCTAAAAGATAGAATTAATAGGCACATAGAAGAGAAGGCGCTGCTAAAGGAGAGCCAACATGGCTTTTACAAGGGCAAATCATGCCTCACTAATCTGTTGGAATTTTTTGAGAGTGTCAACAAGCATGTGGATAAGGGGGATCCAGTTGACATTGTTTATCTGGACTTTCAGAAGGCTTTTGACAAGGTCCCACACCAAAGGCTCTTGAATAAACTTACCAGTCATGGAATAAAGGGACAGGTCTTGTCCTGGATCAGCAACTGGCTAAGGGACGGGAAACAGAGGGTAGCACTAAATGGACACTTCTCCAAGTGGAGGGAAGTAAAGAGTGGGGTCCCCCAAGGTTCAGTACTGGGATCCCTGCTTTTCAACCTCTTCATAAATGATCTAGAGGTAGGAGTAAAAAGCAAGGTAGCCAAATTTGCTGACGATACTAAATTATACAGGGTAGTGAAAACTGTGAGAGATTGTGAGGAGCTCCAGAGGGATCTCTTGACACTGGGGGAGTGAGCAAAACAGTGGCAAATGAGCTTCAACATTAGTAAGTGCAGAGTGATGCATGTTGGGGCAAAGAACCCCAATTACATTTATAAACTGATGGGGTCTGAACTCTCTGCGACAAACCAGGAAAGGGACCTTGGTGTCCTGGTGGACAACTCAATGAAGGTGTCAACCCAGTGTGCCTCAGCAGTGAAAAAAGCAAACTCAATGCTAGGGATCATTAGGAAGGGTATAGAAAATAAGTCAGCAAGTGTCATTTTGCCTCTTTATAAATCTATGGTGAGGCCCCACCTGGAATACTGTGTACAGTTCTGGTTGCCATACCTCCAGAAGGATATTATGGAGCTGGAAAAAGTGCAGAGGAGGGCAACCAGAATGATTAGGGGACTGGAACACCTTCCTTACCATCTGAGGCTGCAACGGTTGGGCCTCTTCACTCTTGAACGACGACGTCTAAGAGGTGACCTGATTGAAGTTTATAAAATCATGCATGGTGTGGACAAAGTAGATAAGGAAAAACTGTTTTCCCTATCGCATAACACTAGAACTAGGGGATACTCCATGAAACCTTTGGGTATTAGTTCTCAAACAAATAAGAGAAAGTACTTTTTCACCCAGAGGATCACTGGTCTATGGAACTCCCTGCCAGAAGAAGTGGTGACAGCTGTCAGTTTTGACAGCTTCAAGAAAGGATTAGACAAGTTCATGGAGGACAAGGCTATCAATGGCTATAATTATGGATACTTAAGGACAACCTCCGGGTTGGAGAGATAGGCAGGATATCTCTCAATGCCATTTCCAGGGAATCCTAAGCAGGTGAAGGCATCTGCTTGGGAATACCCTGAAGGAAATGGTGAGCCACTGTGTGAGACAGAATGCCGGACTGGATGGGCTATGGCCTGTTCCAGCAAGGCTGTTCTTATGTTCTTATGTTCTTAACCTTTTAGAGACTGAGTGCCCAAACTGCAACCGAAAACCCACCTATTTATTGCAAAGTGCCAATACAGCAACAGGGGTGGAAGTAAACGCTCCCATTGGGCTGCTGGGCATGGGGTGGGGTGAACTTTGTGCTGGGAGAGGGAGGAAGTTCTTCCATTGGGCTGCCTATCAGAGCAAACTCTGCTGGGGTGACTGCACAGGTGCTCACAGAGAGGATTCCGAGTGCCACCTCCGGCACACGTGCCATAGGTTTGTCACCACTGATGCAGACTGTTATATTTTAAATAGCTATTATGAAAAGTAGTCACAGATGAATATTAATTGTTGGTGTTGGTGATGGTAAGTTAATGGTCGCTCTTTCTAAAAAGCCAGTTGTATCTAACAGAAAGACTCTTTATAGCCAAAGAGTCAGCACTGTCTGCATCTACAGACGTTTCCATAGACATGTGGCAGACATGACTAGATACTGGAGTGCACAGATCACTGTTACTTTCCCACAGAAGTGGTCCCTATTTATCTACTTGCAATTTCTTGCTTTCAAACTGCTAGGTTGCCAGGAGCTGGGACAGACAGGAGCTCACTCTGTCCCGCAGCGCTCGGGTCTCAAACTGCTGACCTGCCAACCTTCCATCATCATGTTCAGTATCTTAACCACTAAGCCACTGCAGTCCCTCTTGGTATTGGTAGGTGTATTCATATTAGCCGTACCAAAAACATACCTGTCAAGTATCCCGGATTGGCCGGGATTTCCCGTATTTCCGCACTGATTTTCTCCATTTCCCACCTGGAACTGCAATCCCTTCTGCGCAGGTCCTTTCTACGCATGTGTAGAACCCTTCTACGCATGCGTAGAAGGCTTCTGTGCAGAAGGGGATGCATAGAAGCCTTCTACGCATGCGTAGAAGCAACCTGCACAGGTCCCATAATCTCCGGAGCTGCGCTTGACAGGTATGACCAAAAATAGGGTTGGAGAGGAAAATTCTTGTCAGATTGGTTCTTTAATGAGCAGTTTAATTCTATCTGTGATGGACTGAAAAATTCTGTGGTCCTACCATGTTTGGTCCTTTTCTATGTTGTATGTGGCCTAAAATTTTGAATAAGGATTGTTTTTGCTGTTTGAATAATATATTTATTTATTTAATAGATTTATATACCACCCTAATCCGGTGGACTCTGGGCAGTGTACATAGGCCATCAAGCACCTCACTGACCATACAATGAAACAATTTAAAACCAATATACTGTAAAAACAATTTTAAAACAATTTAAAAGCCCTTAAGAACATTTGGCAATAATAAGGATTATTTTGGTGTTTGTCTTGTATTAGAGAGAGGATCCTAAACATTTCTGAGATGGGGTTTTTAGGCCATTGATTACTATAAAATCATAATAGTATTAAGCTTGGTCCTTTTTTAAAGTCAACAATCACTGTAACAGTCCTGGGGGGGGGAAACTTCTATTTTATTTATTCTATCATAAAAACAATCACAAATACTTCTGGTGATAGATCTATAGAATATTAAGATGGGACAATGTGGGAAGAAGGAACAGCAACAATATTGTGTTTTCATAGTTATTTACAAACAGCCATTTCCTTCTGAAAAGACTCCTCCTTAATGAGCTGAGACTTTCAGAAATTCAATACCAAATATGTTGGGCATCAATTACGTTTTGAGAAATATGTATTTGTGTGTTTGCTTTAAATCTTCAGGCAGCAAAGCAGTCTATTATGTTTGATTCTGAATTTTTCAAAAGTCCCCATTCATGAACTGATATCTCACTCTAACTGCAGATGCAAGGACTCATTGACTGCTTAAATGAGTTTAGGGGATATCATTATTCTCTTTGTTGAGACCATACTACAAGATAGGTTTATTCCTGATTCCTTTACTATTAGATTACTGTGAGCCAGGTGGTTCATGGCTCCAAGAGGTTGTTTTGAGGAAGGGGGAATTTCAAGTACAGCACAGTAAAACCTCACATAAAGAGCGCCTTGCTTAGAGACTAACTTGCTTAAAGAGCAGAATTTTCTCTGAATGGTCGCTCTTGCTTAACAACTAAAACCAACCAAAAACTCATTTAACTAAATCAGGGTTCACAATCCCTCCCCCCCCCCCCCGCCGCCAGAAGTCACAATTTGTCACTTCCAATGGTGTTTCACTTAAAGAGCAATCCCGTGGAACGCATTGTGCTCTTTAAGCAAGGTACCACCACTGTATAATAAGCCTGCCAAAATATGGTAAATGGGGAAACAATCTACCTTGCTTCCTCGTGGTGCATCCTGGGGAATGTTAAAGGGCTAGAAAGAGTGGCAGCCTGACTATCTTCGGATCTCGTGGCCACATTAGACAAATGGGGGGGAAACTCTCCTAAGCCATATGATGAATATGTAAATGGTAAATTTTGCTAACTGTAGCCCAAAAAATAACTTGTTCAAGCTGGCTGAATAGTGTCATTTATGTATTGCTACGAGGTTTCCCATAAACAATGGGCTGACCCCTGTACAAAGAGAATGTTGGAATACATAGATGTTTTATATGACCCACTATGGTTCTCCTTATTTAAACTCATATTGTTGTTGTTGTTCAGTCGCACAGTCGGTTCCGACCCTTTGCGACCCTATGGACCATTGTTCTCCAGGCACCTCTGTCCTCCACCATCCCCCTCAGCACTCCCAGTTCTGTGCCCGTTGTGTCTACAATACCATCTAGCCATCTCATCTTTGGCCTCCCCCTTCTTCTTTTGCCCTCCACCTTTCCCAACATCAGGGCCTTCTCAAGTGAATCCTCCCTTCTCATTTGATGTCCAAAATACTTTAGCTTCGTCTTTACTATTAGCCCTTCCAATGAGCAGTCAGTGTTGATTTCTTCTAAGATTGACCTATTTGTTCTCCTCGCTGTCCAGGGTACTCTCAAAATTCTCCTCCAACACCACATTTCAAAGGCATCTATTCTTCTGCGTTCAGCTTTCCTAATTGTCCAGCTCTCACATCCGTACATTACCACTGGGAATACCATTGCTTTGACTATTCTAATTTTTGTTTGCAATGTGATGTCTCTGCTTTTCACTATGTTCCCCAGGTTTCTCATGGCTTGTCTCCCAAGAATCAGTCGCCTTTTTATTTCATGGCTGCAATCCCCATCTGCCGTGATCTTTGATCCCAGGAAAGTAAAATCTGTCACTGCTTCTACTTCTTCCCCATCTATTTTCCAGGAACTGATTGGGCCTGTTGCCATTACCATATAGTCTGTGACATATTCCACATTCATACTCACACTAGCAAGCCCTTGTACTGCAGTCTGCAATTCTTTTAAGGTTTAGCAGCATGACAATAACAAGCCAGATCGGCTGATGGTTGAAGGCCTTATACAACAAACATTAAAACAAATTATGGGAACTGTTCCACTGGAGGGCTAGAAGAGAATAAGAGATTGGCAAACATAGGGAAGTTGGCTGGGCCAGAGATAGACATGGGCCAGAGATTCTAGAGACAGTAATGACACACAAGTATGAGAGCACACAGGCAATCAAAATTGGGTAGAAGGTGGCTGCAGTTCGAGGCATCACCAGAAATGGAGGCCTATTCATGAAAAGTCAGATAGATGAAAAGAAAGAGTGGACTAGCTGGGGGGTAGAAACACACATATAGTTTTGGGTAACCAGTGTAACTCAGATGCCCACCCTCACACAACCTACTAGCACATCCTATGTCAGTGATGGTGAACCTTGGCATTCCAGCTGTACTTGAACTTCAATTCCAAAAAGCCCTGATCAGCAGGAGTGCTGACTTGGGCTTTTGGTAACTGAAGTCCAAGAACACCTGGAGTGCCAAGGTTCGCCATCATCATCCTATGTTATTAATCATTTCTGCAGAAGTTGTTGGGTAACTCTTGATTAAAAAAGAAAATAAAATTTCTGCCATGCACTAGAAAGCTGCCTGGATGCTCAGTGGTTTAGGCATCTGGCCGTAGAGCCAGATGTAGGGAGTTCAATCCTCCACTGTGCCTTCTGAGAGAAGAGCCACTCTATGTAGCCTTGAGCAAGCTGTACACTCTCAGGGCTCACTCAGAAGTTGATGATAAACAACGTCTGAATATTCTCTACCTAGAAAACCCTGGAGAGAATCACAGTAAGTCAGAATTGATTTGATGGCACACTGTTACTACTAGTATACACCTGGGAATTGTACAGGGACAAGTTCTTCATGGGCTTCGCTGGGCTTTGCGCTCCAGTAGGTAAGGGATTAAAATATAAGACACTTAAAAGTATAAACATTTAACTAAAAAGAAAACAAGTGGAAGTAGCAATAGCAATTACAATTAAATACCTCCCCAAAGCACTTAGTGCACTCTCTGGGTGGTTTACAAGACAATTGGCATTTAGCTCATAACATGCTTGGGAGTCATTTTACCGACCTTGTAAGGAGGGAAGGCTGAGTCAACCTGGAGCCCTGTCAGGATCTAAGTAGTAGACTAAGTAGTGTCTAAGAAAACCGAATAGTCTCTAAGGATACTATTAAACATAGGAAAAGGGCATTTACCTGACGCATCTCCAACCTTAAAGTCACTGTCATCTGAACTGTCATAATCTAAAGCTTCCAGCAGGGAAGCGGCCAAAGGCTTCACCTGCCTCCTCTTCGAGCTACGGTCCACTGTGGAAACAAAAAAAACAGAAGCAAGTGTGTTTCTTTTGAGATGGCAAAAGGATGTGGTAGGGTAGGAAGGGGTCTTGGAAAAATATTATGAGAGAGAAATGGGGTCACTGACAGGAGCCCCAACAAGAATTTCCTCTACAACCTGCAGTTCCCAGCCAGGGGGAGAGAAATCTCACCATTGTTAGAACCAGGTTTTAATTTCAATACACGTGTAAAGAAGGAAACGTCGTGGGAATGGGCCTATATTCTCTTCGTGCATGGCTTCAAATGGCTGCAGAAGGTGGGGAGTGGAGAGACACACACATGCACCGCCTCCATGATTAGTTAAAGGTCGAAAGCCATTCATATCCTACTCTAAGGTTCCATGCTCATCTCCGTACAGCCAAAGTGCTATCTGTGACTGCAGATGTTTCTGTGGTCACGTGACAGGCATGACTAGACACTGCAGTGCATGGAATGCTATTCCCTTTCCCACTGAAGTGGTACCTATTTATCTACTTGCAATTTCTTGCTTTCAAACTGCTAGGTTGGCAGGAGCTGGGACAGACGACAGGCACTCACTCCTGTCATGCAACACTCGGGTTACGAACTGCAGTCACCAAGTTCAGCGCCCTTGCAACCAAGCCACCGCAGTCCCATGGATTAGCCTCCATTTTTGGCCATCACACTTAAATATCACCCCATAGGGGCTGCAGTGGCTCAGTGGTTAAGAAGCTCACCTTGTTAGCTGGAAGGCTGGCAAGTCGGCAGTTTCAAGACCCAGGTATTACATGACGGATTGAGGGCCCGTCTCTCTCCCAGCGCTTGGGGACATGAAAGGCACCTCATTTGGCGGAGTTTCTTCTACACACACACACACAAAAAAACCTTTCAACCCAGAATAGTTTTTGACACGAAATTATTATTACCACCCCATAGCGTTTAGCGCACTCTCTGGCCAGTTCCCAAGGCAAATAGCATTTTTGGGGGGAGCAGACATGTTGGGTTCTCATTTTGCCGACCTCGGAAGGATGGAAGGCTGAGTCAACCTTGAGCCTAGTGAGGATCGAACTCACAACCTTTTGATTGCAGGACAGCAGTTGCGCCACCAGTCTGAGCCAACCTTGTGGATTAACCCCAAAGGGAGCAAAACCAAGGCCAACAGGGGAGGACCTGAGGGGGCCGCCCGTGGTCCAGTGAGGCTTCTGGCCGCTGCCTCGTACGGGGCTCCTGCCGGTAAGGGGTGGGGAGAGGCGGGCTGCCATTGGGGCCAAGGACGGGTCCCCCTCCCTCAGGGACTCCCGAGGACTTACTCACTGGAGCCGAGCAGCCGCTGCCGGGCATAAGGAAAGGCGGGTCCGCCCGTGCCCGGCAGGGCGCTTCGCTCCCGCTTCGGGCGGCCACGGGCGGCCCCGCCGTAACCCAGACAATAGGCGAAGCCACGCTCCGGAAGCACTTCCCCCTCGCGGCCGCCCAAAACAGGAACAAGCCCGCCCGCCCGTTCACCCGGTGTGTGTGTGTTCGGGGGGGGGGGTTGCCGCCCAGCCGCGCCACCACGCATGTGCGGAAGCTCTCCGCGCAGGCGCGTCGGCAGGACGCGAAGGCTGGTTGTCCGCCCTTTGTTAAGGGAAAAGAGGGGAGGCGGCGGAGGCGAGCGCAACGCGCTTTCCTCTTCAGCACCACCGGAGGGAACTGCGGGAAGGGTGGCGTCTTAGTCTGTGCACGTTTCCGTGGTCATGTGGCAGGCATGACTAGACACCGGAGTGCACGGAACGCTGTTTACCTTCCCACCGAAGTGGTCCCCATTTATCTACTTGCAATTTCTTGCTTTCAAACTGCAAGGTTGGCAGGAGCCCGGGACAAAGACGGGAGCTCGTTCCGTCCTGCAGTACTCGGGAATCGAACTGCTGACCTTCCGCTTCCCAGTCATCGGCTTAGCCACTTGAGCCACTGCTCAAGTGAAACTGCTCAAGGTGAAACTCAGGAAATTAGAATATCGTGCAAATGTTCATTCAGTTCAGTAATGCAACTTAAAAGGTGGAACAAATATATGAGATAGACTCATTGCATGCAAAGCGAGATAGTTCAAGCCTTAATTTGTTATAATATGGATGCTTATGGCTTACAGTTTATGAAAATTCCAACCCCCAATCTCATGTGCCCCATAATCATCACATAATCTCATGTATGCTGTACACCATGATCATCACAATAACAGAATAACGAATTAAGGCATGACATCTCTCGCTTTGCATGTAGTGAGTCTATCTCATATATTTGTTTCACCTTTTAAGTGAAATGAATGAACATTTGCACGATATTCTGATTTTCCGAGTTTCCCCTGTATATATACAATCCAGAGAGTTTCTTGAAAGGGTTTTAATATTTCATTACAATTGAACAGAAATAGGGTGAGGATGCAAATAATAGGGTGAGGATGCAAAAGGAAAAGTTCCACAGTTACAAAAGTTCCACGGTTACAAAATATTTCCCCAAATATTGGAACAAATGACAGATATAAAATCATAAACATCTCAGGAGAACACAGCTGGACAGCCTGTCTAATATGCTTGACATAGATAGGTTAGTTCAGTGATTCCCACACCCCCACAGTGGGACTTCAATTCCCAGAAGCTTAAGTCAGTAGTACATTGGCTGATCAGTGCTTTGGGGAATTGACTTAGGCTTCTGGGAATTAAAGTCTAAAAACCAAAGGCTGTGAAACACTGGGTTAGTTCCAGGACATAATGAATGGCAATGGACGTCAGGTGAACCAGCATCAACCTAAGAGGTGGTCTTGGCTCATGGAAAAGACCTCCCTCCTTCTGAGGCAAAGCCAATTTGTTAGCTTACTAGTTCTTTTAAATGGACCATTCAATTGAACACATTGAATATACATGTTTATATAGACAAATACCTTTTTAGTTTCTTTCTTTCACAGAAGAGTAATTTCTTTCCCTATTTGCATGTCTCCAGGAAATGAAGCCAACTGGTCTTAGAGTCAAAGATAAACTTGAGGTGTTAGCCTCCTTTCAGACCTTTATATTATTTATTATTTATTTATTTTTCACGCTTATATACCGCCCACTCAGGTACAACCCAACTCAGGGCGGTTTACATAGCGGAAATACATAAAAGACACATAATAAAACAAAGTTAAAAGTTAAAAAACCCACAAGAACTGAAGGGACCTTGGGGGAAGGCACACTTCTCTATACCAACCACCCAACGGTACCCCCATCCCCACCCGCACCCCAAACTTGGCCCGCCAGCCAGGTCTTTAGTTCCTTCCTAAAGGGCAACAACTCCATCTGGAGACGCAGTTCCACAGGCAGGAGGTTCCAAAGGGCCGGTGCGGACACGGAGAAGGCCCTCCTCCTTGTGCCAGAGAGGCGAGCCCCCCTGGCTGATGGCACAATTAGAGAGCCCCTCCGGTCCGCTCTGGTTGAACGGACAGACGTCTTTAGGGCGATGCGATCTCTAAGATACCCTGGCCCACTACCATGTAGGGCTTTAAAGGTCAAAACGAGCACCTTGAATTGCACCCAGAGACAAACTGGTAACCAGTGCAGCCCCCGAAGCAGTGGTGAGGCATGGGCATAGCGTCCACACACCATCACCACCCGGGCCGCAGCATTCTGAACCAGCTGCAGCCTCTGAATGGTCATCAAGGGCAGCCCCATGTAGAACGCATTACAGTAGTCCCTTCTTTGAAGTCCCTTACCTGTAGTATGTTAACTGAATTGCAGGTTGTCAACTGGAGGTATTGCTGGTGGTAATGTATGGTTGTGAGAGCTGGACCATTATGAAAGCTGACCGCAGAAGAATAGACGCCTTTGAAATGTGGTGTTGGAGGAGCTTTGAGAGTCCCCTGGACAGCGAGGAGAACAAATAGGTAAATCTTAGAAGAAATCAACCCTAACTGCTCCTTAGAAGGTCAAATAGTAAAGATGAAGCTAAAGTACTTTGGACATCAAACGAGAAGAGAGGATTCACTTGAGAAAGCCTTGATGCTGGGAAAGGTGGAAGGCAAAAGAAGAAGGGGGTGGCCAAAAATGAGATGGTTAGATGGTATTGTAGATGCAATGGGGACAAAGCTGGGCTGGCTGAGGAGGATGGTGGAAGACAAGTGCCTGGCGGGCAATGGTCCATAGGGTCACAAAGGGTTGGAATCGACTGTGCGACTGAACAACAATAAAAAATTGAAGGTGTTAATGTAATTGTCCTGGACACATGCTGGCTTTTGGCTCTCATCTGGTCAAGCCAACACAACTAAAGACTTCCTAGTTACATACACAGAATCCTCTTTGAACCAAAGATTGGGAAACAGTGGTTGTTGTGTTCTAACAGTGTAACCATTCTACATGTCATAACAATGTATCTTAACCAATGCAACCTTGCCTACGGGTAACAATGTAACCTTCAGCTGCATCACTATAAACCCTGTAATAGGACGCGAGCTAATGACCACCAGCTGGCAGCAGCGAGCGTCCAAGCTCTCTTGGTCCAAACTCATCAAAGTGCCGCAGCGCGGGAAGTTTCCTGCCACTACCTACACCTGGACAAGAAGGGCGTGACCAGCAATGACGTCACGCGGACAATAGCCAATGGGCTATCGTGGAGCCACGTTCAAATGTTTTACTACCATATATATAGAGCTGTACATCCGCCATTACCTCATGTTCCCTCTGACCATTATGCAATAAACCTGTGTTAAACCAGCCTTGGCTGTTTTCCTGTGTCTTGGTTCTCATACACTAAATTGGCGACGAAGGTGGGATATGGATCCCCAAGGAGCCAGGACACAGAGCGGTTTCAACATTAACAAACCGCAAGACTGGGAGCTCTTCGAGATGGACTTCCAGGGAGCACTGGTAGAACTCGACGTAAAGGACGAGGCAAAGAAGAGGGCCATCCTCACCCGAATGCTTGGGCAAGAAACCAAGCGAACGCTGGTGAGCATCATTGCACCGAAGAAGGTGAGCGATTTTAAAGCCGATGACATCATGAAACTGCTGCGTGAGCGGTTTTGACCTTCGAAGGCAATGTTTCCCGCTCGGAGCACGTTTTGGAGGCGAGTCCAAGCGCCGGACGAGTCGGTTGAAGCATTCGTAGCGGCCATGAGGTTAGCTGCCAGCCCCTGCAAGTGGGAGAACTTAGAGCTAGCCCTCAGGGATGGCGTGCTGTGCGGCCTGAAGGACAGGGAGGTGCAGCGCGCCCTGATGAATAAAGAGCCACCCCCCACATTACAAGAGGTCGTGGAGGCCGCGGAATCCGCGGAGACTACGAATGCAGGGGTGCAAGAGATGCACGAATGGCGTCCGAAGGCCGGCAGGGCAGAAAATTCGGTGCACGGCAAGCCGGGGAACTCGGTGCACGCGACTCGGCGAACCTCGAAATCGTCTGCGGAAGGCAGCGACGACGAGGATGTCCGGAAAGTCCGAAAAGGGGGGCGCCGCTGTGATGGCTGTGGGGCGGCCCATGACCGCGCGAAGTGCCCATTCCGGAAAGCCAAATGCCACAACTGTGGCCGCCGTGGGCACATCGCTAAAGTGTGCAGAAAACGGCAAGAGGCACGGAAGCGTTCACCAGACCGCGCGTCCAGACCGGACCGTCCGACAAGGTCCACAGATGGCGCCCGAGCCACGAGGAAGCAGGACGGCGTGGGCCGCGTCTCAGACGACAGCGAGGACGACGCCCCCGTGTTCAGCGTGTCCGCGGGACAACCCCGTTATTTCGTTGAGGTACTAGTACAAGGGGCCCCTATTAGGATGGAAGTCGACTCGGGGTCCTCCTATTCTATTATTTCCCAGAGGGAGTTCTTGAAAATTGATCCCCTTGTCCGACCCAAACTTAGAGCGTTGAGGTCCACACTACGAGATGTTCAAGGGAACAGCATTCCAGTATTGGGGGTCGGAAAATTCCAAGTGAAATTTAAGAGACACTCTGCAGAACTCCCCCTAGTCGTTCTCAAGGGGGGAAGTTGCAGCCTCCTCGGAACTCAGTGGTTTCAGCCTTTGGGTTTGTTCATAGGGGGGGTGCATGCCGTGGGAGCAGATCCAATTCAAGCGGTGTGTGATGCGCACCCCGCCGTTTTTAAGAAAGGACTGGGAAAGTTCAAGGGGCCCCCTGTAGCTTTCGACCTGGACCCGGAGGTCCGCCCGATAAGACTTAAACCACGCAGAGTGCCGTTCGCACTCAAGGACAAAATAGAGGCGGAACTGGACAAACTGGTGGGCCAGGGGATTCTTATTCCTGTTGATTCCGCGGAGTGGGAGACTCCGATTGTAACAGCACTAAAGGCAAACGGGGAGGTGCGCATTTGCGCTGATTATAAGTGTACAATTAACAAGGCTATCCGCCCTAATGCCTATCCGGTGCCGGTGGTCAGCCACCTTCTGGCCAGGCTGAATGGGGGAAAGTGTTTCGCTAAGCTTGACCTAGCGCAAGCCTACCAGCAACTCCCAGTGACCCCTGCCACGGCAGCGGCACAAACCATAGTCACTCATAAAGGGGCGTTCCAGGTGTCGCGTTTACAGTTCGGCGTGAACTCGGCACCCGGCCTTTTCCAGTCGCTCGTGGAACGCCTCCTGAAAGGTTTGGAGGGGGTTTTGCCTTATTTTGATGACGTATTGATAACAGGGGGGAGTGAGACCGAACTAGCCAAACGATTGGACAATGTACTGACGGTGTTTGAGAGAGCGGGGTTGCGACTGCGGAAAGACAAGTGCGTGTTTTTTGCAACGGAGGTTGAGTTCTTAGGATTCCGGGTCACACCCGAGGGAATTAGGCCTTCCAAATCCAAAGTAACCGCCATAAAGAAAGCTCCTCGCCCCACATCTAAGACCGAACTGCAGTCGTTCCTAGGACTCCTGAATTTTTATCATACATTCCTTCCACGGAAAGCGGCTGTGGCCGAACCGCTCCATAGGTTGCTTAAAAAGGAAGAGGTATGGATGTGGGGCGACGAACAGGAGAGGGCCTTTAAGGAGCTGAAGCAGCTCCTGACCTCCGACGCAATTCTGACCCATTTCGATCCCAAACGGCCAGTAATCCTAGTCTGTGATGCATCCCCAGTGGGGGTGGGGGCGGTGCTTTGCCACGTGTTGGAAAACGGAAGGGAGGCGCCAGTAGCTTTTTACTCCAGGTCCCTGTCCCAAGCGGAGAGGAATTACGCACAGACCGACAGGGAGGCGTTAGCGATAGTAGCGGGGACCAAGAAGTTTCACGATTTTCTGTATGGTCGCCCTTTCACCATAGTGACTGACCACAAGCCCCTGTTGGGAATATTTACTGCGAATAAGTCCACGCCGCAGATCCTGTCCCCGAGGATGCTGAGGTGGGCTATTTTTCTCAACGCATACCAACATGAGTTGGAATACCGACCCGGCAAGGAGATTAGCCATGCGGACGCGCTGTCGCGATCCCCCCTGCCTTTGGCGGGCGGCCACAAGGGTGGGGTAGAAAAAGACCATCAAGTGTTGTTGATAGAGGTTTTAGATTCGCCCCCCATAGTACCTGCCGACATCGCCAAAGCGACGGGCAAGGATAGGACATTAGAGAAAGTCAGTTCTTGGGTGCAAAAGGGGTGGCCGGCGTCCTCCCCGGCTGCGGAATTCGACCCATTTTTTCGGAAAAAGCTAGAATTGTCCCTAGAGAGGGGGTGCCTTTTGTGGGGCCAACGGGTGGTGGTCCCTACATCCCTGAGACCGAGGGTGCTTAAATTGCTGCACGTCAGCCACCCGGGAATTGTTCGCTCCAAGGCACTGGCTCGGAGCTACTTCTGGTGGCCCCAACTAGACGCAGACATAGAACACATGGTCGGCACTTGCGAGGCTTGTCAGGGCTCCCGGCCGGAGGAGGCTCGACTCCCGCATAGGGAATGGGACGCGGCGAGGGGCCCGTGGTCCAGAGTGCACATAGATTTTGCCGGCCCGTTCCGAGGGACCCTTTTTCTCCTGGTAGTGGATGCGTACTCCAAGTGGCTGGAGGTGATTCCGGTCACGAGCACGTCCTCCGCCACTACAATTAAGCACTTACGGAGGATTTTTTCTACGTTCGGTTTACCCGACACTCTAATCAGCGATAACGCTAGTTGTTTCACGTCCGCAGAGTTCAGGGCGTTCACAGACATTAATGCCATTCGGCACGTTACCTCCGCGCCGTTCCACCCGGCCACGAACGGCCAGGTGGAGCGCCTTGTGCGCACAACAAAAGATGCGTTGAAACGCATGGGCCCAGGGGACCAGAACCACCAAGTGTGTCAATTCTTATTGGGATATAGGGTAACTCCCCTAGCATCAGGGTACTCGCCGGCGGAGCTGCTGATGCGGAGGAAGCTGACCACGATCCTGACCAGGTTAGATCCGATGAGGGTTGAGGACAAAGGGAAGAACATAGGGTTAGCGGTCTCGAAAGGTTTCGCCGTCGGCGATCCTGTACACTGCAGGAACTACGCCAACGCAGGTCCAGCCTGGGTACCAGGGACGGTTGTGGAACAGACGGGGCCAGTGTCGTATCGGGTGGAAACTAACACCGGTCTCCTCTGGAGGAGGCACGCTGACCAACTTAGGCACCGAGTAATTGAGGGGCCGATCAGTGGGGTTCAGAAACAGGATTCAGCGTTAGGGTTCTCCTCCACCTGCTTATACCAAGGGGGAGACATCGAAGGGCAACAGTCCCAAACAAGAGGGGGAAGCAGAGGTCCAAACTCACATCCTTTTGATACACCGGTTCTATCCAATTCCTGGAAAGAGAGAAACGAGTTTGCCCCTCCAATTTCACCCAGTCCCTCGGAAGAGGGAAATGAGTTTGCAACTGTCGCCCCCGAATTAAATTTTGTGTTACCGAACCGGGGGGGGGGGTTTGGAGTGTTCCCCCACCCGTCCAAGCGAGAAGCGGGGTTTTTCGTTAGCCCCTAGTGCCCCCGGTTTGCCCACATCCACATCAGAAACCTGTCCTCTCCCCTCTCCTACCCATCCCAAAGCTGCACAACCGCGGCGAGTCACTAACAAGTCATCCTCTCCAATTACAGGACAGGAAGCTGGGGAGCAAGGAGGAGGGAGCAAAGCCGGGGCAGGGCAGCCCGCGCCGAGACCCCAGCGTGTTCGAAATAAGCCATCTTGGCTGAGAGACTTCATCTCATCCTAGGGGGGAGGAGTGTTGTGTTCTAACAGTGTAACCATTCTACATGTCATAACAATGTATCTTAACCAATGCAACCTTGCCTACGGGTAACAATGTAACCTTCAGCTGCATCACTATAAACCCTGTAATAGGACGCGAGCTAATGACCACCAGCGGGCAGCAGCGAGCGTCCAAGCTCTCTTGGTCCAAACTCATCAAAGTGCCGCAGCGCGGGAAGTTTCCCGCCACTACCTACACCTGGACAAGAAGGGCGTGACCAGCAATGACGTCACGCGGACAATAGCCAATGGGCTATCGTGGAGCCACGTTCAAATGTTTTACTACCATATATATAGAGCTGTACATCCGCCATTACCTCATGTTCCCTCTGACCATTATGCAATAAACCTGTGTTAAACCAGCCTTGGCTGTTTTCCTGTGTCTTGGTTCTCATACACTAAACTGGTGTAGAGAGCCTAATAGACTAATTATACTCTGTGCCTCCTCAGTGTCTTAAATTCTCCACAGGAACTGAAATTCTGCTATTATGTCATCCATCTACAGATCCTATCTTGCCATGCAAATAAATCAATTCTCTCTTTTAAGGTTTTTCATTCCTAATAAATTATAGTACTGAACAGCTGCTCTTTTCAACGCTGAGTGGGATTTAGATGCATTGGCAAGAATGTTGATAGAAGTTAACTTTCCCATCCTCATTCCCATAGATACCTAAGAGACCGCGTCACCCCAAGAATGTCTGCCTGTCCAACCAGAGCGAACCGGAGGGGCTCTCTAATCGTACCATCCGCTAGAGGGGCTCATCTCTCTAGCACACGAAGGAGGGCCTTCTCCGTGTCCGCACCCGCCCTATGGAACCTCCTACTGACGGAGCTAAGTCTACAGACAGAACTGCTGCCCTTCAGGAAAGAGCTTAAAACCTGGCTGGCAGGACAGGTGTGGGGCGCTGATGGGGAATTGACCCCTGCCTGTTGGTTCATATAGATTGTGATCTTCCCCCCCTCTCTCTCTCTCTAGGATGGGGGGTGAGGTTTTTTTTTAAGATTGGGGTTTTAAGATTATTGGTGTTTTAAAAGTTTTATAAGGTTTTAGTATGCTATTATTGTTGTGTTCTGACTGTTAGCCGCCCAGAGTCGCCCTGGCGAGGGGGCGGCAATACAAGTGCAAACAAACAAACAAATAAATAAATAATGGTGTACCTCTAGATTTCTGGAAATGCTGCCCAAGTAGTGGGGGGGGGGGGGGGTCATGCTGAATTAGATGAGCTACGGTCTGTGGTTGTAGACTATTCTCCCAAATCAAATAATTATTCCTTCCGTGGGTGGAACCCTTATCTGCTTGCTTGCTTCCCTATTAGGAAACAAAAGCAGTGGCAATTGGAAGAAGCCTTTCTGTCTTCCTCTTCCCGAAGGAATCACCTAAATGCCCTCATAGACGTTTGTGACATGTGAAAAGTGCTGAGTATATTAGAGCAACCCCAGCATGCAATGGGTTATTAATGTAAATTCTATCCTTGATCAACCAATCGAAAAGTCTTCTACTTCCCATCATCTAGGGCAGTGGTGTCCCACAGGGGACTTACTGTATATTCCCAGGAGCCTAAGTCGGTACATTGGCTGATCTGTGCTTTGGGCAATTAACTTAGGCTTCTGGGAATTTTGTTGTTGTTGTTCAGTTGCACAGTCAATTCCGACCCTTTACTACCCTATGGACTATTGCCTGCCAGGCACCTCTGTCCTCCACCATCCTCCTCAAACTGCCCAGCTCTGTGCCCATTGCACCTACAATACCATCTAGCCATCTCATTTTTGGCCGCTCCCTTCTTTTGCCCTCCACCGTTCCCAGCATCAAGGCTTTCTCAAGTGAATCCTCTCTTCTCATTTGATGTCCAAAGTATTTTAGCTTCATCTTTACTATTTGACCTTCTAAGGAGCAGTCAGGGTTGATTTCTTCTAAGATCAACCTAATTCGACCTCTCAAAACTCAAAAATAGAAATCCCCAAACCAAACGTTGGGATCCACTGCTCTGAGGTCACCTGACATGGTTCTTATGTATTAAGCTGCTTGTTGTTCTGGTCTCTTATTCTCCTCAGTTCTGCTGTTCTGCTCTTTTCTCTCTACTCCTTATTATTGTTGCTAGTTGTCTTACAAGCAAAGCATGTAGTTTAAAATTAACTGTTTTTGATTGAGCACATGGAAATTTACTGTAAAGAAACTTTTATAAAGCAGAGCACATATTTATATCTGAAACAACTGTAAGTAAAGAACTGTTTTTGTTACATTTCTACACATCATATTGAGCTGTGGTTCAAAACATAGGACTTCAATTCCCAGGAGCCTAAATCAGCACTTTGGATGATCAGTGCTCAAATGAAAGCTATTGGTAAATCTGCCCCACTTTACTGCTGCATAAAAAAATAAGCATGAAGTAGCATGAAAGTAGCCCTAGCTTAGGCCAAGTTTCAAATACACAGCAGGTAAATCATGGTTTATAGGTGTTTGTCTTTTTTCCATTTTCCATTTAGTCAATATTCAGTTTCCTAATTCTTTGACAAATGCAGTAGCCTTAGATCAACTCCTATACCATACATTTTTGTTGCAAAAAGAAAACAATGGTTTACCTCTGACATTTGAATTCACACCACAAAGCATTTAAGAAAAACAAAAACAGAACTAGTCTTTCCATGGATTTTGCCCCTTTGATACTTTTCGACCTGTTTTGCCTTCTTTGTCTTTTATCTTAATGAGCATCTGTGCTTAAAGCATCGATGCATTGACAGCAGGGCATCTGGAATCTAGGGGACATGTTGATTACTACTTTCACTTTCACAGAATGTTAGATTTGTAGACCTCTTTAGATGCAAGATCATATCTCTTAGTTGATTTTTACTACTGGGGCATCTGGCATAGCCAGAACCTGAAGATATCAGAAACAGAATCAACGCGAGTCTAGCTTAGCTGACGTTTATATAGGTTTCATCTGAATCCTTGGTCCAAACTGTTATATTTGAAAAGCTTGATTTAATATTGTTCTGGTTAATCATACATAAAGGTAAAGGTCTCCCTTGCTCAAAAGCCAGTCATGTCTGACTCTAGGGGACACTGCCTCATCTCCATTTACAGCCAAAGAGCCATGCTGTCTGCATCTGCAGATGTTTCCGTGGTCATATGGCAGGTGTGACTAGATGCTGGAGTGCACAGAATTCTGTTACCTTTCCCACCTACGCATTACCTATTTATCTACTTGGCAGGAGCTGGGACAGATGACAGGAGCTCACTCCATCATGCAGAACTTGGATCTCGAACTGCTGACCTGCCAACTTTCCAGTCGTCAATCTTAGTGTCTTAACCACTAACCCACCGCAGTCCCTAGTTAGTCATGCATAGTCTAATTCTTATCAGAAGGGAAGCTGAGCCCCATTCCATTGGAGTGAAGCACTGAATAGTGTGAGAATTTCGGAGAGTCACTCCGGCCACTCTCATGTTGTGGTAAATGTTACCAGCAGGAAAGAAGTCAGTGTAGCTCTCCTGAGTGGCAGCATCAGTCCCAATGCTCCACTCAACCCACTTAAGAGGTCCCATTGCCTGAGGCAGGAGGAAGTACCATCACCATATTCTTCCCCCTGCTCTAAGACCAACAATTGTAACAGTGAAGCCTGGGTGATACGGGTCTCCAGCCCCTTGCCTTTGACTCCCTACCACATAACTCTGTCTGCCTTGAGCGGCTTGCACCCCTCGGTGAAGCCCACACTCCCTTGGGCTAGATTAACTGTGATAGGCATCACCCTCTGACTGTTTGAGCTTGCAAACCAGTCAGCTCAGGTATAACATGCAATCAAAAGGACTTAAAGTAACTTAGGGTAGCGTTTCCAAGACACAGATTCCTTCCAACCAGCATAGCGCTCTACAAGGACCAGAGGCAACGGTTCTGGGTTCAAATTATTTTTTATTTAGTGCACAATTGTTAAGTTCCCAAATTTTTCACGGCATGGGCCTGACTAAGCCCCCCAAACAGCTGAGCGAGCCGATCACGTGGTTCTTCCTGCCATATACGCTGCCATAAAACATGTCCACAGATGTCATAAATGTATTTACAACAGCTACAGGCCCGTGTTGTGGAGCCAATTTACTGGGATGGATGGCCGTGCGCCTCTACACAAAACCCATACCTTAAAGGAAAATGCCAGCTCGGCAGTTTCCTCCTCGGCTCCTCCTGCCAGGCTCCACTCTGTGGGAGAAATATCTCCCGAAGTGCTTCTGACTTTCTCCCACAGAGCAGAATGGAGCCTGGCTGGAGAAGCCGAAGAGGAAACTGCTGAGGCGGCATTTCCCTTTAAGGTATGGGTTTTGAGTAGAGGTGCACGGCCATCCATCCCAGTAAATTTGCTCCCCAATATGGGCCTGGACAGTCACGGGTGCATTTGTAGCAGTATTTATGGCAGGCGCGTGTGCATTTTACAGCTGTCATAAACATGCCCGCTTCCGGTAGTGGTGAGGGTGGCAGCGGGCCACATGAAATGGTACCGCAGGCTGAGACTGGCCTGTGGGCCAATGTTTGGCCACCTCTGGATTAAATCATAGAAACATAGTTGCGAACACTCCAGCATTTAAAACAATAAAACCTCTCTAGCTATTTCCCTGGCCTAGCCTGGCTTAATTAACATAAAGACTACATTTTTCTAGCTGTACTCACACATCTCCCACCCAATGCTAGCGATCCAAAGCATGGCAAATTCTCTTCCTTCTCCCATATCCAAACACATTTTTGTCACTCATCCCGCCTTCTAAAGGGTTTTAGCCAATTACAGCATAGAATACAATGTCTATCAAAACTTAGTTCCGTTCTCACAGTTTACAGCTTGTTATGACTGCACATACAATCTCCCACCAAGCACCTGCTTTGAAGGTCACTGTTGTGTTCTAAAGCATGTGCCTTTAAACAATGTATCTATCCATGTGTATCCAATGTAACCTTTTCCATGTGTAACATTGTAACCTCAGCTACATCACTATAACCCTAATAGGACGCGAGCTAGTGACCACTAGATGGCAATAGCGAGCGTCCAAGCTCATTGGTCCAAGACTCACCTAAGAGCAACAGCGCGGGAAGATTCCCGCCTCCACCTTCACCTGGACAAGAAGGGCGTGACCTGAAATGAGGTCACACGGACAGTAGCCAATAGACTGTCAAGGAGCCACATCCAAATGTATAGCCACTGCATATATTGAGCTGTTCGTCCGCCATTACCACATGTTCCCTCTGACCAGCATGTAATAAAGTTGTGTTAAGCCAGCTCTTCGGCTGTCCTGGTGTCTTTGGTCCAATACACTAAATTGGCGAGGAAGGTGGGATAATGGCTGCCCACGGGACCAAGACATACGCCGGTTTCGACATCACGAAACCGCAAGACTGGGAACTTTTCGAAATGGACTTCCAAGGCGCGCTGGTGGAGTTCGAGGTGACGGACGAGGCAAAGAAGAGAGCCATCCTCACCAGAATGCTCGGGCACGACGCCAAGAGGGTATTGATTGACCTCATCGCACCCAAAAAGGCGGCTGAATTCAAGGCGAAAGAGCTCCTGAAGGTGTTGCGAGACCATTTCCGGCCCTCGGTAGCGATGTTTCCCGCTCGGAGCGCGTTTTGGAGGCGAGTCCAAGCGCCTGGTGAGTCGGTTGCCGCCTTCGTAGCGGCCCTGCGTCTGGCTGCCGGCCCATGCAAATGGGAGAACTTGGAAGTCACCCTCAGGGACTGCGTGCTATGCGGCCTGAAGGATGCTGAAATCCAGCGCACGCTGATGAATCAGGAGCCGCCCCCCACATTGCAGGAGGTCCTGAAAGCGGCACAGGCCGCGGAAGCCACAAAGGCCGGGGTACAGGAGCTATAGGACTGGCGTCCGAAGGCCGACAAAACAGAGAGTTCGGTGCACGCAGCCCGGCGAATTTCGAAATCGTCCGCCGAAAACAGCGACGACGAGGACGTCCGGAGGGTCCGGAAGGAGGGCCGGCGCTGCGACGGCTGCGGAGCAGCTCACGACCGCGCCAGGTGTCCTTTCAGAAAAGCCGAGTGCCACAACTGTGGACGACGCAGGCACATCGCCAAAGTATGCAGACAACGGCGCAAGGACCGGGGGAGCTCGCCCGACCGCGCGGCGAGGCCAGACCGCTCGACAAAAATCAAGGATGGCGCCCGGCCCACGAGAAAGCAGGACGGTGTGGGCCGCATCTCCGACGACAGCGACGACGACGCCCCAGTTTTCACCGTGTCCATGGGACACCCCCGCTACTTTGTTGAGGTACTGGTGCAAGGGGCCCCTGTTAGGATGGAGATTGACTCTGGCTCCTCATATTCCATCATTTCCCAGAGGGAGTTTTTGAGAATTGCCCCCCACGTACGGCCCAAGCTCAAAGCGTTGAGGTCCACGCTTCGGGACGTACAAGGGAACAGTATCCCGGTGTTGGGGGTTGGGAAATTCCAGGTCCAGTATAAGCGGCACGCCGCAGAACTCCCCCTAGTCGTTCTTAAGGGGGGAAATTGCAGCCTCCTCGGGACTCAATGGTTTCAGCCCCTGGGTTTATTCATTGGGGGGGTGCACGCCATTGGGACTGACCCAATACAGAGGGTGTGCGACGCGCACCCTAAAGTCTTCAAAAAGGGACTTGGGAAATTCAATGGACCCCCAGTAACTTTCGACCTGGACCCGGAGGTCCGCCCAATAAGACTCAAACCGCGCAGAGTGCCTTTTGCACTAAAGGACAAAATAGAGGCGGAACTGGACAAATTAGTGGGCCAGGGGATTCTTGTTCCTGTTGATTCTGCGGAGTGGGAAACTCCAATTGTCACGGCATTGAAGGCAAATGGGGAGGTTCGCATTTGCGCCGATTATAAATGCACCATTAATAAGGCAATCCGCCCTAACGCGTATCCGGTGCCGGTGGTCAGCCATTTGCTGGCCAGGTTAAATGGGGGAAAGTGTTTCGCTAAGCTCGACCTGGCACAGGCTTATCAGCAACTCATGGTAACCCCTGCCGCAGCTGCTGCACAGACCATAGTCACGCATAAGGGGGCGTTCCAGGTGACGCGCCTCCAATTCGGCGTGAACTCGGCGCCTGGAATTTTCCAGTCGCTCGTGGAACGCCTCCTCAAAGGGCTGGACGGCGTATTGCCATATTTTGATGATGTTTTGATAACGGGGGGGGAGTGAGGTTGAGTTGGCTGAAAGGCTGAACAAGGTCTTGGAGGCATTCGAACAAGCAGGGTTGAGGTTGCGAAAAGACAAATGCGTCTTCTTCGCGAAGGAGGTTGAGTTCTTAGGGTTCCGAGTAACACCCGAGGGGATCAAACCGTCCAAATCCAAGGTGGCCGCCATCAAGAAAGCCCCTCGCCCCACCTCCAAGCCCGAGTTGCAGTCATTCCTAGGGCTGTTAAATTTCTACCACTCCTTCCTTCCTCGGAAGGCCGCGGTGGCTGAGCCGCTTCACAAGTTGCTCAAGAAAGATGCGGCATGGAAGTGGGGCGATGACCAGGAGAGAGCATTCACGGAACTGAAACAACTCCTGGCGTCAGACGCCATTTTGACCCATTTCAACCCCAAACGGCCGGTGGTACTGATCTGTGATGCATCCCCGGTGGGGGTGGGGGCAGTGTTATGCCACGTGTTGGAAAACGGGAGGGAGGCCCCAATAGCGTTTTACTCCAGGTCCCTGTCCCAAGCGGAGAGGAATTACGCCCAGACAGACAGGGAAGCGCTGGCGATAATTGCAGGGACCAAAAAATTTCACGATTTTCTATATGGCCGCCCCTTCACCATCGTGACCGACCACAAGCCCCTACTAGGCATTTTCACCGCAGATAAGCCCACGCCACAGATCCTGTCCCCAAGGATGCTTAGGTGGGCCATTTTCCTCAACGCCTACCAGCACGTGTTGGTGTACCGGCCCGGGAGAGAAATCAGCCATGCGGACGCCCTGTCGAGGTCCCTCCTCCCCCAGACACATAGCCACGTGGGTGGGGAGGAGCCGGACCGCCAGGTGCTCATGATAGAAATCTTAGATTCACCCCCCATAGTACCCGCTGATATCGCTAAAGCGACATGCAGAGACAAGACGTTGGCGGCGGTTAGCTCCTGGGTACAGAAAGGGTGGCCAGCGTCTTCCCCAGCAGAAGAATTCGCTCCGTTTGTCAGGAAAAAGTTGGAGCTGTCCCTAGAGAGGGGGTGTCTCTTGTGGGGGCAGCGGGTGGTGATCCCCACATCCCTCCGGCCGCGGGTGCTTAAACTGCTGCACGTCAGCCACCCCGGAATTGTGCGCTCCAAAGCGCTGGCCCGGAGCTACTTTTGGTGGCCCCAGTTAGACGCCGACATCGAGCACATGGTCGGCACTTGTGAGAGTTGCCAATGCTCCAGACCGGAAGAGGCCCGTCTTCCCCACAGGGAGTGGGACGCGGCTAAGGGGCCGTGGTCCCGGATACACATAGATTTCGCAGGCCCGTTCCGGGGAACCCTGTTTCTCCTTGTTGTGCACGCTTTCTCCAAGTGGTTGGAGGTCATCCCAGTCACGAGCACCTCCTCGGCCGCGACAATTAAGCATTTGCGGAGTATTTTTTCCACGTTCGGCATACCCGACACTCTAATTAGCGATAACGCTAGTTGTTTCACGTCCGCTGAGTTCAGGGCATTCACAGAGATTAACGCCATCCGGCACATCACCTCCGCCCCTTTCCATCCGGCCACCAATGGCCAAGTGGAGCGCCTCGTCCGCACCACGAAGGACGCGCTGCGGCGCATGGGCCCCGGGGACCTCAACCTGCAAGTGTGTCAGTTTTTGCTAGGGTACAGGGTGACCCCGTTGGCGTCAGGATACTCCCCCGCGGAGCTCTTAATGCGCAGGAAACTGACCACCATTCTCACCAGGCTAGACCCCACGAGAGTAGAAGATAAGGGGAGGAACATCGGGCTAGAGGCCACAAAGAGTTTCAGCGTAGGCGCCCCCGTGCATTGCAGGAACTACGCCAGCGCAGGGCCAGCCTGGGTGCCGGGGGTTGTCGTGGTGCAGACCAGTCCTGTATCATACCGCGTGGAGACCAGCACGGGTCTACTGTGGCGGCGCCATGCGGACCAGCTCCGGAGCCGGGTCCCAGAGAGGCAGCACTCGGAAAGCACAGACAGGGATTCAGCGTTAGGGTTCTCCCCCACCCGTTTAGCCCAAGGGGGAGGAGAGGGGGGTCATGCGTCCCCACCGAGGGGGGAGGAAAAGGAATTTGTCCTCATAGATACCCCGCGGGATCACCAAGATACCCCGCGGGATCACCCAGCAGAGTTTGATTTTGAGTTTCAGAGCCGGGGGGGGGGGGTTTCGGAGTGGTCCCCCACCCATCCAAGCGAGAAGAGGGGTTTTACGTTAGCCCCTGGTGCCCCCGGTTCACCCACAACAGAATCTACCCTTTCCCCTAAAGCTGCAAAACCGCAGCAAGCCACTAACAAGTCTCCCTCTCCCATTACAGGACAAGGGTCCAGGGAACAAGGAAACGGGAGCGGCCCCCGGGGGGGCCAACCCACATCGCGGCCCAAACGCGAGTGCAAGAAACCATCTTGGTTAAGAGACTTCGTCTCATCCTAGGGGGGAGGGATGTTGTGTTCTAAAGCATGTGCCTTTAAACAATGTATCTATCCATGTGTATCCAATGTAACCTTTTCCATGTGTAACATTGTAACCTCAGCTGCATCACTATAACCCTAATAGGACGCGAGCTAGTGACCACTAGATGGCAATAGCGAGTGTCCAAGCTCATTGGTCCAAGACTCACCTAAGAGCAACAGCGCGGGAAGATTCCCGCCTCCACCTTCACCTGGACAAGAAGGGCGTGACCTGAAATGAGGTCACACGGACAGTAGCCAATAGACTGTCAAGGAGCCACATCCAAATGTATAGCCACTGCATATATTGAGCTGTTCGTCCGCCATTACCACATGTTCCCTCTGACCAGCATGTAATAAAGTTGTGTTAAGCCAGCTCTTCGGCTGTCCTGGTGTCTTTGGTCCAATACACTAAAGTCACATTTCTTCTCTACCACTGGGAACAAAAAAAGAGAAATCTACTTTATTCTTTAAGTTGTCTACTGTACTTTGCCAAAACACTTTGCCAAACACTTTGGTGACAAAAGGGATGTTCACTCATTATAGATAGATAGATAGAAAGATAGATAGATAAATCTTTATTGTCATTGTCCTGCACAGAACAACGAGATTGGGGGGGGAAATACTTAACAACCCAACAAAACCTAAACAAAATACAACTATACAAAATTATCAACATACTCCCACCCCACATATACACATTTAACCCCTAAAAGCTCTAAAACTCTAAAAGCTCTAAAACTCTAAAAACTCTAAAACCCTAAAAACTCTAAAAACTATATACAGAAGCTCCCTCATAGACTGCATTGCACTGTATTCAAAGCCAGAACCGCTTTTGGGTAGAAACTATTTCTCAAGCGGCTGGTCCTGGTCTTTATCACCCTATACCTTCTTTTAGAAGGCAGAAGCTGAAAGAGATCATTCCCGGGGTGCATACTATCTTATGCAATATCTACATCTTTCTTATATTCAACATGTGCAAAGTCTGAGTCCCCTGGCCTGGGGTGAACAGGAGGCTTTGGCTGTAACTGTTGCACCCAGGCAAATCTCAGCAGGTGGGTCCTCATCTCAGGGGGAGGGCACTGTTATTTGGCAGTGGCCAAGTTCTCCTGGGGACCCAGTATAGGCGGTATATCCCTAATAGCTGCGATGATCAGGCAGCAGCGTCTGCATGGAGACTCTAAGAAGGCAGCCCCTTCACCGTGCTAGGGTGCTGAGGGCCAATCATCTGCACATCTGAAATTAAACCAACTAAAAGAAGTACACAAAGAAGAACCGGATGGATTCCACCAACTACGGCCAGGCGAGCAACAAGGATCACGACTTATGGAACATGGAGGCCCTTCATGTTTGCGGTAGTGATCTGAGGTGAGCCACGGAGATATCCAAGGATAGATCTCAATGGAGATCTTTTGTGGAATCCTCTACACTGCAAGGTAGAAGAGGAGGCGATTAAGTAAGTAAATAAGCAAGCAAGCAAAGTCTGATTTAGCTTTTGTAGAGAAATAAAATAAAACAAAATAACTCTTCTGTTGGGTAATTTGATTATGTCTCAGTAAACAAGGTGGCAGCCTGGAGGAGTTGTTTCTTAAGGGGCAGGTCCCAGAGAAGCAAAGCAGATGGGAAGAGACGACATCAGTGGAGCAATGTACAAAATGATGAGTTGTTTAGACAAGTAAGTTTTGTGAAAGACAGGAGGTCTCTTGCTATCTCCTTCTAGTCTGGCGATGACAACAAGAACAGCAACTAAATACTCTCTGATACAAATAAACACTCTGCGGTTTTGTTTTGTTTCCTTCTCTTGATTATCCTCTTGCTCCAAAACATAAATATTCCATTTCTCACAGTAACACCTAAGTCCTTTATCACAGCACTTTTTCTCTCAGTGTGTTGGCATGTGTGATGAGCCCATGCTCAAAGTAACTTTTGATGCCTCTGCTCCATGAAGGAAAATGAAGAATCAAAATATGCTGCATTTTCCTTATCACATAATTTACACCTCAATCTACGCTCTGTTGATCAAATAGAGGAAGATAAGAATTTCTATCTCTGATGTCTTATCACAGCTATATATTACACACAATCGTGCAATGTGATTTGTACAGGAATGTTGTGTATATACTTCAAAGAGAGAAGGCTGGCCTCTGTGTTCACATCAAAACATCTCATTATCTGTCTCTCAGAAACGTACTAATGCAGCCTTCCACACTTAAATGCAAATGTATTTAAGAACAATTTATTATACAAAGAAGGAAATATTTCCCTCCAGTAATTGGCAGAGCACAGAAAACAAAGAAGTTCCCAAAAGTCGCCATCCAAAATGAAGATTGTAACCCTGGAAATTCTTTTCAGTTACTTCCTCCCCCTCTATTTGTCTCCAGGCTCTACCATGGGTATTTTTATTAGCTACAAACACCATAAAGCTATCAGATCCTACAAAGCTGCCACCTACTTTTGTACACATTATTAAATCTAGCCGTATTGCCAAACAACTTTGGCATACCACATCTTTGATCCTGGAGCACACATTTATTCATATGTAGATTCTTTTCATTTTAGTGGTACACAAAGGCTGTGTGTATGCAAGCATTTTGGGGACTGTCTGCATTAAAAAGTATCCTTATCATGAAGAGAACTCATAGCTTGAAGCACTGATAGCTGATTGCTAAGCCTTTATTTATATAGTACAATTACTCCCATAACGTTTTTCAATATTGCCAGAAAAAGTTGAAGGCAGCAGGAGAAGAGGAGGACCACATTTGATATAGATAATTGTTTCCCAACCTGCAGAGGCTCAAGTTGTTAAGATGCTGAACTCGCTGACTGGAAGGTTGGAGTTCGATTCCCAAGTACTGAATGACAGAGTAAATTGCAAGTAGATAAATAGGGACCACTTCAGTGGGAAGGTAAATGTTGCGGGAGGAAAATCCTGATACCATGAAAATGCCCAAGCAGAGATACAGTCCAGCCATCTGCTTGGGGAGAGCTCTCTCGAACAACCCCAACCAGTATCTTTTATTGCCAAAATTCAAGTGCAGATAAGAATACAGGAACAATAGTGGATTCAGTAGAAAGGGAGCAAAAATGGTTGCATAGTGAACAATAGAGAGTATGCAGCCATAGGTACATTCGGCATACATTGTTTCTAACATTAGAATACCGTGTGAGAATCATGCAAGCTACAGTACATGCCTGATTGGTTAGAACAACTAAGATAGCATACTAGCCTCGTGAAACCTGCGTGATCAGTCTCTCCATAGCAGAAGCTTAGTGACATTCTTTCAGGGAAAGGTTGAAACATAGTAAAGGGATGCAGGACATCTCTCGGGAGGAACTCATAAGGCAAACAGGAGTGTTTGCACTCTCATGAACTTGGCTTATGGTTCATCCCTATCAGATTGCCACATCACCCCCCCCCCCCCCCATATTCCAACAGGTAAACAGCATTCCATGCACTCTGGTGTTGAGGCATGCCTGCCACATGTCCATGGAAACGTCTGCTGGCTCTTTGGCTACAAACAGAGATGAGCACTGAACCCTAGAATCAGATACGGCTGGCATTCAAGCAAGGGTGACCTTTACCTTCCCTTTGGTTTTTGGACTTCAATTCCCAGAAGCCTAAGTCAATTCCCCAAAGCACTGATCAGCCAATGTACTGACTTAGGCTTTTAGGAATTGAATTCCCCTTGTGGGGTGTGGGCCCCATGCTAGGAACCACTGGTATAGATTGTCTCCATAAAGGAAGTGACAGCCTTCAGTTTGCAGGAGCTGAGCCATGCTTTTGAGGAAACATTGCGAGTCACTCATTCATTGTTATGTGTTTTCAAGTCAAACCTAACTTATAGTAACCAACTGGTTTTTACCAGTTTCAAATCCCCAGTGAGTTTCCATGGCCTAGTGGGGATTTGAACCCAGGCCTCATGACTCCTAGTCTGTCACTCTACCCACCACACCACACTGGGTATCTCTACTCATTCATAGGGTCTCCATAAGTGGGAGGTGCCCTTAGCAAGCAACTCCCATATGAATCACAGAAACAAGCTAGGACACTGGGGGGTGGCAATGAAACAGTATGCTGGCCCATCCTTTTCGGACTTGCATAGAGGACAGGATAACATTTGAAAGCAGAAATTGGTATCTGAGTGGGGGAGTAAAATTTGTCCTGGTCCTACTAATGGGATGGGCATTGAATGCATTGTAAGTCACTTAAGTCATCAATATCACTTAGCAGTTAGGCTATTGGCTATATTGAACTACCCTGCACACTAGCACTACAACATACCTGAATGTGATGGGAATTACTTCATTGGATAAGTCTCAAAATTCCAGTGGTCATCTTAGCTGGGGTATTCAGAGACCTGTGGCCCTGAGAAGTAATTTTTCTAGTCTCTGTTGATAAATGAATCTTTTTCTAAATTGTCTACATATAGGTCAAAGGTAATCGAGGAAATCTACTTGCACAGATTTTCAAATCAGAATACTTTCTCACTTCAATCCACTCTCACTCTGTCTCTTTCATCTCCTTTCTGTTCTGTAATTGAGTTAACACAACACTATCCTAGTCACCTCCACTATCTCTAGACCAGTCTTTCCCAATCTTTGGGTTTTGGACTTCAATTCTCATAAGCTTACAGTAAGTCAATTCCCACAAGCACTGATCAGCCAATGTACTGATTTTGGCTTCTGGGATTTGAAATTCCCCTGTGGGGCATGGGCCCCACATTGGGAAACACTGCTCTAGACACTACCTTAAAATGGCTTAGACACCTTATGGAGCTAGATGATTAAACATTCTTGTTCATACTTTGTATTATATAATACACCAGTGTGGAGTGTACCGAATTATAGAATTATAAGATTAACCAGTTTGTGAGTTTCTTGCAATCAGGCTCTTTTTCTTCAGTAAGGCACTGATTTCCAGGTATCTGATAAGACCAATGTTAAATGACTGCTGCCCTTGCTTAACAAAGCATCCCACTATATCTGCCAAAAAAAGATGAGAATTATTTCTTCCATATTTGGTTTTGCATAAAATTTGCCATCCAGCTTCATTCTTAGAAGAAACTCTAGACATGTGAAAATAAGAAAGATGGATGTGGTGGTTTAAATAACTTCAAATGTCAAATAGTCTTTTTACAATATAAATGCTTGCAATATAAATTTTACCAGAGCTCCAACAAAGTAACTGGCATGGTGTATTTCTGCATTGGAAAGCTAAAGTTTCCAAGAAAATATCACATTTGATTAATTGCACTTTGTCTCTGCTTCTACTCAGTTTTTATCCTCCTCCTAGTAACTGCTCCTTTTCCTAGTTCTACACCACGGGTTCCCAACCCCTGGTGTGCCCCCCTCCTTCAAGGCTATTCATGTGCTCCCCTTCACCAAGAGCATTCGAGAAACAAAATGGTCACCCCTTTGAAACTGTTGTGACAAAATGGCCACCACCATTGTGCAGGCAGGGTAAAATGACCATCCGGCCCTCGAAGCTGACTGAGAAAACATGACCCGGCCCCCAGCTTGAAAAGGTTGGGGACCCCTGTTCTACACAGTTAATGTGGATTACCACAACTTGAGGTCAGGACATTTTATTGATTGTCCATTCCTAGGGTCACCATGAGTCAGAGGTGACTTAACAGCACAAAAGAACAACAATGTGGATTGCAGCAAGCAGAAAAAGGAACACATTTATTTCTAAAAAGTACAGTAAATGACATCTGAAATCCATTTGCTTGGTGTAAGTCGTTTTAGAATAAGCCCACAAAATCAATGGGGATTTGGTGAATTAACTCCTTCACAGGTGCCATTGATTCAAATGGATCTATCCTAGTTGTGACTTCTATTCTTGGGTTTCAGCTATAAGTTGCAGAAAATAATGGCTTTTAAGTCTTCTGGAATCCATTCACACAACTCACTTGCTTAATCTATCTAGGAAATTCTTTCTTTCTCTAAATTTCATGCAGAAGAGCTTGTTGGGACTAAATACATATATAAATACATAAAGAAATACATGGGCTGTGGTGGCTAAATGGTTAAGAAGCTCACCTTGTTAGCTGGAAGGATGGCAAGTCAGCAGTTTGAGGCCTGGGTACTGCATGATGGATTGAGAGTCCATCTCTGCCCCAGCTCTCGGGGACATGAAAGGAGCCTCATTTGGGCATCCCCTGAGCAGAGTTTCTCCAGCAAAAATCCTTTCAACCCAGAATAATTTCTGACACAAAATTATTATTATTCTGTAATACATTTAAAACTTGAATGCTTAATGTTTGCTTTCTTTTATGAAACAACCTTCTGATATGGGTAATTAGGAACTAAATGTTATAATATATTCAAAACTGCTTGTGTCATGAGATAAATACAACATTTTTGTAAAATTAAAATCCAAATCCAAAATATAGCTATTCTACATTATTACTCTCACTCTCGGGTACACAGGAAGAGCCTCCTCGAAGATTATGGTATTTCTGAACCACAATCAGGCATATCCTAGTAATGGCAACCTTGTGATGCTGGCTAATCTTTCTCTCACAAGGTCAGGCGAAAGGAACCAACCACGCCAAAAGATGTCTTCATTTTGGCAGTTTCATGTCTGGCCTAGACATGGAAAAGGAACTCACTTTTTCTTCCCCTTTCTCCTCTGAAAAACATTCAACGAGGAAGATTTCTATGGCATACCCATATCTCATGTGCAGTTTACAGTAGATAACAGAGGAACCATCTAGAGTCTGTCTTAATTTCACTGCTCTATAGAGCTGACTATATTATTGTATTTTTGCACAGTTTGTGTAACATATTCTTTGGCAGTTCTGTATGATGATGATTTTATATACCATGTAATGCAGTTTATCAGGTTTGTATGTCCAGCAAATACCTGTAGGGATATGTGTTTTCTGTCTTTGCTCTATGGGAAGGTTTTTTTCTTGTGCTGGCACACTTAGTGTCTTGAACTAGGACACAAGAGACCCGGGCTTGAATCTCTCCTAGGGAAAATCACTGGGGTCAGGGTGGCACTTATAAACTACACTGAAAATCTCACATATCTTGTAAATCCTGTTCAGATCACTATACAACTGAACTCACTTAACAGCATATTACAACTGATCTTATAGCAGCCAATTCCATCATGCTTCGTGTTTCTTTTAATACACTGGAGATGGGAAGGTCTAGCATTTAACAAGATAGTTATTGGCTGTTTTGATTCAAAACAGCCAATTAGCAGGCTAAATGTTTCTTCTCTTCAAAAGGGAACTGCTTATTTATGCTGGTTCTCTGAGTTGGTAATTGTACTGCTACTGTTAGTTTGGTCTAGTCTTTCTGACTGAAAATGTTTTAGTCCCAGAAAGCCAGTAACTCATGACCCTCTTGCAACCGTCATTTGCTTAAGAGATTGTTCTTCCTGCCTTTTATTGCAACCAAAATAAACTGCGGTATTATAGTTTTGCCATCTACCCAACAGCTTTATTTGAACACATGCATTGCAAGTTAAATGTTATTTTTCCTTCTGCTAAAACTAAGCCTTAACATTTGTACTTTCGGAATTAAGAAGAAAGAAAAGGGAAAGTGAAGAGAGTTTACATTTGAAAACTTTCAGGCTTAATTCTTTGGGACAAACTAGCTATTCTGCTATTCACCATTCTGCTAAAATTATCCAACAACAATAACATAAGCTTCTTTCTTTCTTTCTTTCTTCCTTCCTTCCTTCCTTTCTTCCTTCATTCCTTCCTTATCCCACTTTGGTAGAGCCCTCTTCCCGAACTCTGGATACTTTCTTGGGAAGCCTCTCAACTTTTACCATGTCAAAGAGAGGATGTTACAGGAAACTAGCAGCTCTTTCCCCTCTCTCTCATGTAAGCTTCAACTTTATGTTTTAGATAATCATGATTTTTGTTATTTGTTTGCCATGGCTGCATGCCAGTAAACTGATTGTTAACAAGTTTCTTTCCTCTGAAACGGTTCCCACTCACATTTTTTCAAAGATGAAAGCAAAATAAGATTAAGACCTGGTTCATTGTGCTCTGCTCAACTGCCTGCTGCCTGAAGAACCTGAAGAAAGCCTTTCTCTGCAAATCAAAATGGTGTAATCATTGTCAAAATGCAGGCAGAGTCTCATATGGCATCAGTACCGTGCTTATTTTGTGAATTTCAAAGACAGCTGTCAGATGTGAAACCCAGGAAATATCCTCCTAACCCTTTAAGTTCACGGCTACTCGGCTCTTGCTAACGCAGTAATGAAAATGTGTCTTTTTCCATTGTACACAAAGAGCCTTGTGTGCTTTGTTCTGTGATCCAGGAAATGTCATTGTAGTGAGATCAGAGGAGAACCTTCAACCAGAAAAACGAACCTGTCAGCTTGGTAAGCGAGGCTGAAGAGTTATAATATAAATCAGGGCCACAAGTGTCATGACTGCTTTCATCATATCTTCAGAAGGGGAGAAATTATTAACAACCATTTAAAAATAAACGCTAGTATCCTACTGAGCAGAACAGTCCTGCCAGCACAGCAAGTCTCGATCACATCTCTTGTGCAAGCATTGTTGTAACACTAGAAGACTTTGTTTCTGTATGTATGTATAGCTGTTTCTCTGAGACTGTGGTTAGATAATTTAAAAAAAAACAACAACTGATTTTGATACCTTTAATTTT
This sequence comes from Bradypodion ventrale, assembly GCA_035047345.1. Lineage (NCBI taxonomy): Eukaryota > Metazoa > Chordata > Lepidosauria > Squamata > Chamaeleonidae > Bradypodion > Bradypodion ventrale. The sequence continues at coordinate 107,814,229 of JAWDJE010000006.1, forward strand.
TTCAAATCAATTTATGGTCACATGGAATGTGAATCAAAGTTTGTGTTCATGACATACCTGTCAACCTTCCCGATTTGGCCGGGATTACCCCGCAAATTGACGTCGATTGACGTCATAACCCGGCCCCCGCTGCCAAAACCCTGTAATTTGGCAGCGGGGGAAACGCTTTCCGCACATGCATGGAAAACCTTTCCACGCATGCGTGGAATGCGACCTGCGCACAAGCGATGTGCGCAGGTCCCGTTATTCTGGAGCCGCGGGTTGACAGGTATGGTTCATGATAAATCTTGTGAATTATTTTATTGTTGTAGTTGGACACTGATCCTTGCAGCTACATTCTTTGTGTTGTGTATGTGTTGTGCTTTTACTGCTCATATTTATCTTGAATGGAGAATCAAGGTTTTAAAGGTACACAGACATATTATCTTGAGCCTCCTGGTGTTGAAACATGAACTTGTTCCTTAATAAATGAATCTCTAAATATACTGAGAGGTAATACAGTACACACAGATTCACCTGAGCTCGCACAAAAAGTTGGTACAATTTAATTCAACACAAATATCTGTTGAAAATAAACAATTCCCTCAAGACTGTTTCAAATAGCCCATATAGAGGCATGGAATGCAAGATTATATATGCATTCTATAAACAAGTAAATTTAAATCAATTTCATCAAGGTCAATTTTCAAGCAAATCTGTTACTTTTAAAACATGTAAAGGCACACTGAGACCATCATTTTTTCTTCCTTTCCCCAGCACGATAATTCTCTTGCAACAGTTTAAGCCAATCAACAACACAATTAAATATTAATTAAGATGGTCTTAAGGCACCCAATGCTAATGGAAATTACAGCTGTCAGTTCCTGCCATAAAAGTACAATTCCCAACATCTTTTTGCTCTTCTTAACGTATTGGAAGCTCTCTTAGCTAAAACCCAGCTCAGGAATTTAAGAATGAAGCCTTTGCTGTTGTCAGTTATCTAAGTTCCTTTATATTTGCTTCTTCTGAACCCCTAATTATCGGGTTCCATTTGCTGACCTAAATTCTGCCTTATATGGATTATATTTATTTATCATATAGTTTACTGACTTGATTGCTTTTAATTTATCACAAAGCTATCCAACTACTGCTACCATTATACTGTAGTTGCAAAACTCCAGTGCACCCTTTACGCAAATCCTACAACAGTAAATAAATAGAAGTGAAAAAGAAGACTAAAATATATTGAAATACTAGTGTAATGGCTGGATAGCTCAGTGGTTTAGGTATCTGACAGCAGAGCCAGAGTTTGGGATTTTGATTCCCTGATGTGCCTCCTGAGAGAAGGTCCAGCCTGTGTAGCTATGACTAAGCTGCACAGTCCTGTGGCACCTCCAAAAGAAGAGATGAATTACAGTCAACCCTCACATAACAACATGTTTGGATAGCATCATTTTCGCTTAACAATGCGCTTTTATGCACCATGTGTTCCCCCTCATAACAACATTTTTAGTGTTGTTGTCCGGACAACAATGCTAAAATAACCATCATTATCCAGACAACGACGCTAAAAACATCATTATGTGGGAAACATACCTGTCAAGCGCAGCTCCGGAGATTACGGGACATGTGCAGCACGTTTCTGTGCAGGTCCGTTGTACGCATGCGTAGAAGGCTTTTACGCATGCATAGAACGTTTCTGCACATAATGTTTTTGCACAAGTCCATTCTATGCATGTGTAAAAGCCTTCTACGCATGCGTACAATGGACCTGCGCAGAAATGTTCTGTGCAGCTCACTTCTACGCAGGCGTAGAAGGCTTTTACGCATCCCTGTCTGCACAGAAGCCTTCTACGCATGCGTAAAAGCCTTCTACGCATGCGTAAAAGCCTTCTACGCACGCATAGAAGTGAGCTGCGCAGAAGGGATGCACAGTAACTCATTTCCCCCTGCTGCCAAATTATGGGTTAGCGGCAGCTCCAGGTGGGAAATGATGTAAATTGGCGCAAAAAATTGAGGGATCCCAATCTGGGATACTTGACAGGTATGGTGGGAAACTCCATAGAAACCCGCATAACAACAAAAATCGCTTAGCAACGCTACTTGGGGAATCAAGTAACGTCGTTATGCGAGGGTCTACTGTATGTGTATTCTCTACTTAGAAAATCCCAAAAAGGGTTGCAATAAGTTGAAAGTGAATTGATAGCACACAATACATACATATCTGTAGCAGCAGACTGCTGGTAATTACTCAGAATGAATGGAAGACAATTTCCTCTATAGAATTTGAAATGATTCTACAGCACTTCTGGCATTAAACTTTGTATTTAGTGCTGTTCTTCCACTACTGCTGGTTTAACTGCTATCCTAGGCATTAATGTACTTACAGCAATGATTAATAGCCACTGTAGTATTGTGCTGCATGCACATTCTTGAAATTCCCCCACCCTCCTCCTCCTCCTTCACCTTTTGGGGAGTTCTTCTTCTTCTTCACTTTTTGGGGAGTTCATTCTGCAGTTCCTTTTCCCAGACCTAGTCTAAGAAAGATTAATCAACAACACAAGGTTGCCGTTATCAGGGTATGCCTGATTATTCAAATCCTTGCTCGACCATGGAAAGTTACAGTGGGGTGGGATCACAGAATTAATAAAGCTGCTTGTTGAAAATGTCACTAAGCTTGAAAGCTCTCATAAAGTTTCTATAAGCCAGTTCTAATTTGGTGTACATCATAAAATGTTACAGAGATGATCGAATTTGCACTCTTTTCTTCAAACACATCACACTTATTGTTTAATCAAGGAGAAATTCTTTACCTTCTGTTTCACAGATCTTAAATGAAGATCCAAAATTCTATTGATTTGGGGCTGAGGTAATACAACCTTTCCAAGTGATCACATCTGAAGCAATGAAACAAAGGACACACTATATTGTCTGGTATAATTATAGAACTGCACAAAAGAGTGGATATAAACTTCTGTCATGAATTTCAGGCTATAAGAAGTTAAAATGAATTAATCTGTGCCTGTTATTTAATTGAAGGAAATTATGTTTAATTTTGCATAGGTTCCTTTGTCAAACATAATCTAAGAAGTCATATCACAGAGATGTTTCCTAACACTGTCTTGTCTTTAAAAAGGTGACTGGGAAGAATGGTTGTAAAATGACCTATAAAACTGAGTAATTGCCCTGTTGAGGCTGGATTGAAGTGTCATATTTCTCAGAAGTCAAAGGTGAGGGTTTCTAAAGGCAGGCAGCACACTTTAACAAGTTATGAATAATTTCAAATGAGAAGAGAAGTCAAAGCAGTTTATTCTTCTCAATATTCTAATCATTACTTTGAATTCAACTGAGAGAGAGAGAAGCAAAAAGAAGGACATTTCTTCCTAGACAAGGAGCACTAATGGATAATATGTGAAGGAAAGAAGATGGTTCTTGCCAGCCTCAGTGCACTAAACCAGAGGGAGTTCAGCTCTTATGCTATGTTGTATTTAAATTCCATTCATTCATTCATTCAATCAATTTCTGTACCCCCTATCTGACTTAAATGTTATTCTGGGTGGTGAACATAATAAATAAACCATATCTAATATAAAATCCACCTCCCACCCTGTACAGTAACTGTAAAAAATAATCACACTTGCAAATAGGAGACTCTATAAATTAACATTAGAGATTAATATTAAAAAGGGTTTGATTAAATGTAATCATTTTTAGAAAATATGGAAATATTGAATTTATTGAATTTGCAATGGAAAAGAATTTTGAACAGAAACCTGTCCCAAAAAGTTTGGAATTTTGGAGAGGTGAAAAGGAAGGCAGATAATAACACTATACAGTAAAACCCTGTGTTATGGAATTAATCCATTCCAAGGGGGTTTCCTTATAGCAATTTTTCCATGAAGCGAAGCACAGTTTCGCATAGGAATGTATTAAAAACAAAAAAAATGTTCCAGAGGTTAGAAAAGAGCAAAAAAAAGAACAACACCATAATTTTTCTGTTGAAAACTCTGTCAAAAAGTGGTGAAAACACAGTGAAAAATTCCAAAGTGCCCTTTCAAAAGAGTTTGGAACAGAAAAAATATGGTTTCTTGGCATTTTAGTGAGCTCCAGAGCTGATATTTTTTTATTTTCAAGGCATATTCATCACATGTTCAACATCGCCATCTAGTGGCTAGCCCTGGTAATTTCAGGAAAAGTGCCACTGAACAGCTGATGAGGCATGGGGGAATTTCCGGCACTTCCTGCTTACATTGAGAGTTTCTGCCAGAACCAAAATTTGATGAAAAATTCCAACACCAGAGTGAAAATCCTTCAAACACCCTCCCACCACCGTGCAAAACATCAGAACACACAAAAAGACTGTCCGTAATGCGATTTCCCCCCATAAACCAGGACATGATTTTCTCAGAATTTCCTTCCATACGTCAAGCTTTCCATTACTTGAGGCATCTGTAACCTGGGGTTTTACTGTGCTTTTTTTAAAAATGCAATTGGTTCCCTGCATCGGTGTAGGGGACACATAATTGATTTATCTTATTTTTATTTTTATTTATTATTTTCTCCCCTCCCCCCTTTAACTGTTTTTTTATAATGTATTTTCTTATACAGTACAGTAAATTCCTGACTGTCCTGGATTATGTTTGCTGTGGGTTACGACCTCACATATAATTAAAAAAATTCCCCGGGTTACAACTGATTTTTGGTTTATGGTCGAAAATTGTGCTACAATATTTTAAACTTTAAGATGGTGGCAATATCTCTACTTTTCCCACACCATTTGTGGACCTTATCCGATGACGATGGCGATGGCACTTCTGCAACAGTAAGCACTGCATTGTGACTTCAGGTGGAGGGGTGGTGGCAATTTTGAATCCTAACATGGTGGTGGTGGTCATTTTGGAGTTATGGACTACATCTTCCAGAAATCCTGGTAAGCATTTTGGAGTTCAAAATGGCCACCGCCACCATGTTGAGATTCAAAATGGCTGCTCTCTCCATCATAAGTCACAATGCAGTGCTTACTGCTGTGGAGGTGCTGTCATCGTCATTGGATAAGGTCCCCAAATGGTGTGGAAAAGGTAGAGAGATTGCTCCATTGCTTTTGGGGTGTGGTGGAGGGATGATCACATTTGCCATTTTTTTTGATTTTTTTGTGCTTTTTTGTATTTTTTAATATTATTTTTCTTCCCGTCATGACTTTTTAAATTTTCAATGCATTCCTATGGGAAAACGTGCTTCAGATTACGATTGCTTTCGGTTACAATGGAGGCTGTTGGAATGGACCTCCGTCTTAACCCAAGGTTTTACTGATGTTTAATAAAAATTGTTTCTAAAAAACAAATAGGAAACTCTATTCTTCAAGTGATTCTCCAAGTGGAGGGAATCAACTACAGGTGTGCAGATCTGTTGTCCAAATACAAAAACCTGCACTCTGTCAGCATTAACCATACCTTTAAAAGGTATGTCAGCAAGGTGAGCTAAATCCAATAGTTTGTAGGAGGTCATCTCTCATCTACCTATCTATGGAACTCAAAGAGAGCTGAGCATGCTCCCTGGCTGAGTTTTGGAGGAAGGAGGCGGATTGAGTGAGGGATTTAGAATGACAAGAAATAAATTGGAAGAAGATCCTGAGTGGTTATGAATTGCTGATGTAATGATAAATCTTTTCTATTTAGTTCTGAAAGTTTTAAAAGCTCCCTCAAGCTGCTTTGCCCACCATCTCCACACCACACTTCTAAAGCCTCCTGTCTGCCTCTGCATGATGTTTCTTTTCCCAATGATTTCTTAGAATATTGCTTCAAATCACAGCATATAAAGCAGAGGTGCCCAAACTATGGCTCATGGGCTGGATCCAGCCCCCGACACCAATTCATCTGGCCTGGGCTGCCCTCGCTGCTCCTGGATGCGGAAGTAAAACACACCCGTGCATTTGCAAAATATTGCCATAGGCGGCCATATTTTACTCCCATTTCCGGTGGAAGGAACCACTTGACCAGCCTGCTGAACCATGTGACAGGCCCGTGGCCTGAAAAGTTTGGCCACCCTTGACATAAAGAAATGTTGGTTCATTATGTTTATGTTTTCTGTGCAGAGAAGCAGTTAAGAGACAGAAGAAAATCAACAATAGGGAAGCCAGAACAGTAGCATCACATTATTTGATTTTTTAGCACCCAAAAATTGAGATTATAGGCTCTTGCAATGTTGCAGATGCCTGCCTAGGGGTGGCAGAGGGCCACAAATGGCCATTTTTTGTAAAAGAAAGAAACAACCAAGTAGCAAAATGAGCCGAACAGCTGTAATGTTGTTGCCATTCCTGCTACAGTTTGCATTTCCTTCCTTTACTCCAAGTTAATGTATTCATCAGCATTCTCTCCAGACAACTTTCTCTTGCCTTTTTGACGCAATTTGTTTCTCTGTGTGATCAACACTCTCACACAATGACACCCTTACTAATTGGAACTGAATGAAAGTGGCTGCCCAGGCTTCAAACCAATCATGCACACAAGCCACCACATTTTAAAAAAATCAATTTTATCCTTTTGAGATCAGAAATTAAAATCCTGGAATACAGTAGGCCCACAAAATCTGTGGAATTGGTAGCTGCAACTTCAGTTATCCATTTCTTGAAAGTATTATGTGGAAAATCACAAAAATACATAATGCATACATATTTGCAAAAAGCATTACAAGAATTGACCATGAGAGGGAACCAGTGACCACACTATATACAAGGTTCACTACTATCTGCAGTTTCGGGCACTTGCAGTAAATCCCAGAACAGGGATTCTCAATCTGTGGCCCATGGGCTGGATGTGGTCCGTGGCACAATTTCATGTGCCCCCACACTGCCTCCATCACACCAGGAAGTGCCATGTGGTGGACGAAGGGCAAAATGGCCATCCAAACCCCAAAGCTGTCTGTGGGAGCATGACCCATCCCCTGGCTTAAAAAGGTTGAGAAATCCTGTCCTAGAACCTATCTCCCATGGATATTGTGGGGCCACTGTATTTTGATGTTAAGATCTAGAGAATATTGTGAAATTAACAGATATTACAATTATTAAAGAAAAAATCAGATCCATTTGAAGAACATTCTGATATTGTGAAAAATGACAGGAATAAACAGAACTTATTACTATATCACAAACAAATGTTTATAATGTTAGAATTAAATTTAGGATTTCTAGCTTAGATTTACATAAGAGTTCAATCACAGATTTCCAGACTTCTTTATTCTTTCTTTATATTTTAACTCCTTTCTGCCATGCCAAAGGGAACCTGGCTGTGTTGCTGTCAGTCCTCCAGAGGAGGATTTTTTAAAAAAGGAAAACTGAACATTTTTGAGTGATGGCATCTGAAGGTACCTGACAGTTGGATGGCTTCATCTATCTTACTTCCAAATGCTGAAGAATTAAGAACTGAGGTCTTACACGTTTGGAAGTGCAGAGATAAACACCAATCACTGTAACATCCAAAATATAGTAGTAGTGGTGCAGTGCCTAGATATCTACTTGGAAGTAAGTTACAGTAGTACCTCATACAACAATTTTAATCCATTCCATGGGGCTCGTTGTTGTACAAAACAATTGCTATCCAATACATGCATCGTATAGCGTTTTTCCCTATGGGATGCATCATACAATGATATATTTTTTTGCTAAGTGGTTTTTCCCATTGAAAATTTGTTGTATGATTTTTCCATAGGAAAAATTGTTATGAGGGACACCATTCCCCCACCAACCTAATTGTTATATGATTTCATTGCTATATAGGGCAATTGTTGTATGAGGTTCTACTGTATTTTGCTATTTCACTTAACATTGTATAGGTCTATATGTCATGCTGGACATCCTGTTACAGTAATGGAGTAGACTGTACAGCCAGTGACTCAACACCGAATGTCAGGTGGTGGTTAAGTAACCTAACTCCCTAAAGGGGCCAATGGCTATAAGCGGAGGAACCCCTTTAGGTGGGGTGATGGCTCCCTCAGTGGAGAAAATGCCACTGGAAACCATCATATTGGGCCCAACAGCAAAATGAGTGGAGGAGGAACTCTGATTCCCAATGGTCATGGAGGTGGAAGAGGCCATGCCAGATGGACTGGCTGTGAAGGTGCACCTTGTCCATATACTCAAGGCTGTGGCATTCCATTGCAGTCTCATTTCATGCATGTCTCATTTCGTGTGTGCCAAAGGGGATGGATCTGTGATCATAGTGTGTGGGTCACTTCATGGTAAGCTGGCATCCACCTTAAACAAATTCATGCCAATGACTTTTATTCTCCTTCAGGAAAAAAATGCATTCTTGGATACAAGTTGCAGTCGATGATGTATACTACTGCAACTTTATCCTCCTTCCCCACCCCTTTTCTTTCTCTTTCTTAGAAGGTTTAAGGAAGAATACATTATAAAGTCAAATAGTAATGTAATTCTATGGAAATATTCATAAGTACCAGGAGTAGTCCTACAATTCTGCCACCTTATCCAATATTTTAAGGTTCATTACTTTGAATTTTCTCGGCATAATAATACACTGCCATTTACACTTAATCACTATAAAGTAGAGCACTTTAGATCCAGGACTGCAATTCAGAGAGACAAATATAAAGGTCTATTTTCCATATTGAATACAAGCAATAAAAATGGGAGAACTTAACCTTGGTTGGGTTGTGCATAAAATATTTAAACTCCCTCTGATTTCAGTGAGAACGTTGAGCTCATTCTTAACCTTTACTTTATTGACTGGTATTACCTATCATAACCTGGACACCAATACATTTACAGTTCTTTAGTATTTATCTAAGATATATGGACCACCTTTCAGCCTCCCAGAAAATACGAAAAAATCAAATGGACATGCAAATCAACCTTTATTATAATTTCAAACAAATGAAATTCTGCAGGAATTCCTCAGCATTGTAATTCCTTAGATCTATATTGCTTAATAGAGCTAAGGACATAGTTGGAAACTACCATTCCAGAAGTGGACAAATAGAAGATCTTCAGAATTTTAGGCTATTCTACCAACCCAACCCAACCCAACCCTACTTCTTCTTCTTCTTCTTCTTCTTCTGCCATATCTGAATCCAAATATTGGGGACAATCATGGCGATCAGCCATGAAGACTGTCCTGAGAATGTAATGCAGTGGCCTTTCACCTGCCTTCCGCATTGCAGCATGACACCCGCACCACTGATCCAGTTCTGTGAGTCACTTTCTGGTCCTGAGCCCTATTGGCATGCAAAGTCCTCATCAGCCCCAGTCCAGTATTGATGAAGCTGCTGCCCTCCATCAAGATGGATTCAAATGGGATTTAATCCACTTGGTGACCATCACCCTTCCCTGTGGACTTTGACACTCAGGCCATTAGTCCTCAGTGTGGTCAGATTAGCTAACTGCTGCCTGACACTTGGCATTGAGTCACTGGCAGTATGATCTACCCTATTACCATAGCAGGATAACCTGGCCAGGGAATGCAGCAGGAATCTTTCCAAAGAATGTGAACACATTCAGGCATCACCTGGGCAACAATTGTACCTTGCTTAACTTCAGCTCTGGAAACACCACTGGATGACCTTGACAATGGCCTGCAAACAGACATCAATAACGAAAGGGCCCTTGTCAAGACCAAAGGTAATCATAATCTCTATTATCATAGAGAGCTTGTTAACATTAACTGTTGGCGAACCAGCACCCTGTGGTAGCATTAGTTTGTCAGTGTGAAATGGTATCATGAAACTGTATAATGATTATTTTTTACTTTTGTACTTTTATGAGTTAATTATACCTAATGTATACTAAAAAAAATTAAATATTTTTTTAAAATTATTATTATTATTAAAAATAATTTTGACCTAATATCTCTCTCTCTTCTCTTCTCTCTCTCTCTCTCTTTCTTTCACACACACACACACACACACACACACACACACACACACACACACACACACACACACACACACACACACACACCACTTAAAGAAGAGCTATTGTGCTAGTTCTGCCAGAAATATGTTTGTGATATATTTTATAATCAAGAAACACACAGGGAATAGCAATTAATAAAGCCACAATATTTCAGGCATCTCATAGAGAGTACAGAAGAAATATAGTGTGTCTCTTGATTAGCAAAAAGTATTAAATTTGCATTGATTTTGACAAGTTTGAAACAGAGGCCTTCCAATTAGCCCTTAATCCCCCATCATTCCCCCATCATTCAATAGCAGGAGATGGCAACACGGTTATAACACAGACTTTATATTTGCTAGTGATCTTATAGTTCAACAGTCTGTATTCCAATTTGAATTGGAAGGGGCCTATAAGACCATTAAGTTGTCCCCCCACCCCCACTCAATGCAGGAATCCAAGTCAAAGTAGATGGATGTCTCCAATAATGAAGCACTCACCACCTCCTTGGGTAGTTGGCTCCCTTGTCATACTTGCTTTAACAGTTAAAAAGCCCCCCCCCCCTTGATATTCAGCTGAAATCTGGGTTTCTGTTATTTGAGCCCAGTATTACCTGTCATTCATTACCCAGCATCACAAAACAAATATATATTGTCTGCTACTTGGTCTAATCCATGTGTCCTATACTAAATCAAGTGCGCTGAATCCAAATCCGATTCTGCCTAGGATGTCAGGATTTTAAGTAAACAAATCTCACTCTCTTGGTTAGATTCTTGCATTGACCAAGATGTCAGGTATATTTGCCACAAATGTAACACAAATAGTCTGGTTTATTAACACAGTTGCACCTACTCATATTTAGCTCAAAACAGACTAACTATGACCTAGCTGCACTAGCCAATAAGATGGTTTCGCACCAGACAAGTCCTTGTTCCAATATACCTATTTCTGATGTCAGCTCACTGACTTGCCCAGACATGCCTGGTCGCTGGGGACATGATTCAGCTAAAGTGGTAGCAGAAATAGTGGTAGCTGCAACTGTTAAAATGCCCCCGTGTAAAAATATATTACCCAATACCATTTGAACAGCTATAGCACACCTATAATTTAAAATCAGTACATGATAGGCAAATTCTGAGTTTGTGTTTTCCCCAGTAGCAAAATTGTTGTTGTACAGTGTTATGACCGAGTATAGACCCAGGCCCTTCTCTGTCTGATTATCTATCAGGTATTTGAAAAGTGCTATCATAGTGCTTCAGCCTTCTTTTCTCAAGGCTAAACATGCCCAATTCCTTCAGTCTCTGCGTTGTATGCTGTGCGTTTGCTTCTTGGATCTTATTTGTAGTTTTGTAGATTAGTAAAACTTCAGAGGCTTTATCCCCCTTCTTATGATTTTTTGTTTTGAAACTGGACTTGGACTAGACAGTTTTCACACAGTGGTAAAGATCTCCCTTGCTCGAAAGTCAGTAGTGTCAGATTCTAGGGGATGGTGCCAAAGAGTCAGCACTCTGCGCCTGCAGACATTTCTATGGTCATGTGACAGGCATGACTAGACGCCAGAGTACATGAAACTTTGTTACCTTCCCTGCCAAAGCGGGGTCATCAACCTCAGCATCTTAACCACTAAACCTTCTTAAAACTGTATCTGTGTGAAAAAATGTAGACCACAAAAAGAAGAAAAATACTTTTGCTTTTTAAAAAAAACAAAAAAAAACACTACCAGTTTGATTTCCTACCATTTTCTAAGGGGGGAGAAAAGGGAAAGAGGTACTTGCCAATACTGAGGAGGAGGTGAAGACTGTCTATCGAAGCATGTCCTTGTGCACTCGTAGATGGGAAATGCAAATGCTGGCTCGGTGTGTGCACAATAATTAGATAGAAATGTGATTCATTTACTTTTGTGCTATTAGGATGCAGTGTGAATTAGGTCATGAAGAAAGGAAGAATGAATCTGCCAACAGTTTTAAATTACTTTTTGAAATAAAAGAAAAAGAAGACCAAGAAGATGAAGTTTGCTTAGTCTGAGGGGCCAATGCAAAGTCAGGGTAAATGTTACAGCAAGTGAGAGTAGGAATCAGGTAGTTTCCAAATCCATATTATGCAAATTCCTACAATGCAAAGTGGAGAATTGTCAGGAGTGGGGAATTCTTAACCCCCCCTTCCCCCAAAAATATTCTGCACAGTTGTATCTTCTCAAGTAGGACTATGCCGAGGAGAAAAAAATATCTTGGAATAGGGGATTTTTTGGGGTGGTGGTGGTGGAGAGAATGCATATTGAGGGTATGTTTATTATCATGTACTAGGTTTAGATTGGCATTGAATGACTCTGGTTCTATTTTCTTACCTCAACTAGTACTGCATTGTAGTGAAGAATTAAAATTACCACCATAATCACACACAAAGACACAAGGTCCAATGCAAGTGAAATAAAATTTGATGTAAGACATGTAGCCAATATTTTATATTGGGGCATTGTGTTCTGCTCCTGCCGACCTAGCAGTTTGAAAGCAAGAAATTGCAAGTCGATAAATAGGTACCACTTCAGTGGGAAAGGTAACAGTGTTCATGCCTGCCCCCATGACCACAGAAACGTCTGCATATGCAGACAGTGCTGGATCTTGTAATGAACCCAGGGAGTTAATCGTCTGAATTTGACTAGAAGAGGTCCTGTCCACCCTACTTTTACATTTAAATTTTCTGCCACCTCCCCCCAAGTATATAGTCTAAATCCCTTGCTGCTCCAAGGTGTGTGGAGACCTGGAGCTAGGAAAAATCTCCTCTAGGTTTTACCTGGCTGTTGTACACAACAGCCAGACCAAGTAGACCATAAGAACTTGGAGATGTAATGTGAGGTCTTCTTGGGTTAGACACCTTCCTTAGACATAGCCAACTCTTGCAACCTCAACGAGATTGTAAAAGTGGTGTGGAATTCACTTCTAGTCAAATTCAGAGGATTAACTCCCTGGGTTTGTTACAGCTCTTTGGCTATAAATGGAGATGAGTACCGCCCCCCAGAGTCTGATATGACTGACTTTTGAGCAAAGGAGACCTTTATGAATAATTTCTGACATAAAATTATTATTATTAGCAGCTGCCACCAGTGGCTGAGTGGTTAAGGCGCTGAACTGGACACTGGAATACCTGAGAGCTGCACTTGGGAACATGAAAGAAGCCTCATTCGGGCATCCCCTGATCAGAGTTTCTCCAGGAAAAATCCTTTCAACCCAGAGTAAGCTCTGACACTAAAATGAATGAATGAATTTTGACCTGAGAGAATCCTGCTGCTACCTCTCTTTAGCGTAGACACCGGCAAACCACGTCACAAAGCTTGCCAAGAGAACCCTATTGACCAAAACAAAAGGCAAAACAAAGGAGCAGGCTAGGTGATACAGGATGCTTAGCACCACAGAGGGGAGGAAGGGGAGGGACAGGAAAGGGGGAGGGGAAATGCAATTTTTAAAGGAGCAATACTGCATAGGGACATGGAATGTGAGATCAATGAACCAAGGTAAACTGGAAGTGGTAAAAAGTGAGATGGAAAGAATAAGCATTGACATCTTAGGCATCAGTGAGCTCAAATGGACAGGGATGGGGGAATTCAGCTCTGGAAACCATCATATCTACTACAGTGGGCAAGAAAACATTAGAAGAAATGGAGTAGCCATAATTGTCAATAAAAGAGTGAGAAAAGCAGTAACGGGATACAATCTCAAAAATGACAGAATGATGTCAGTCAGATTTCAAGGCAAACCTTTCAATGTCACTGTGATCCAAATATACGCACCAACCACTGGTGCAGATGAAGCTACAATGGACCAGTTCTATGAGGACCGAGAACACCTCATAGAACAGACACCAAGAAATGATGTCCAAATTATATTAGGAGACTGGAATGCCAAAGTAGGAAAGCAAAAAGTGGAGGGAATAACAGGCAAATTTGGTCTTGGAACACAGACTGAATCAGGGCAAAGATTGATAGAGTTCTGCCAAGAGAACGCATTGGTCATAGCAAACACTCTCTTCCAGCAACACAAGAGGCGACTTTACACATGGACATCACCAGATGGCCAACACCGAAACCAGATTGACTACATACTCTGCAGCCAAAGATGGAGAACCTCCATGCAGTCAGCAAAAACAAGACCTGGAGCAGACTGTGGCTCAGATCACAACCTATTGATCGCAAAATTCAGGCTTAGACTAAAGAAAATAAGGAAAACACGGAGACCAGAAAGATATCACCTAGACAGCATCCCTAAAGAATACACAGTGGAGGTGATGAACAGATTTAATGGCTTAGACTCGGTAGACAGAGTACCAGAAGAATTATGGACGGAGATGAGGGACATCATGCAGGAAGCAGCAAAGAAAACCATACCAAAAGAAAAGAAGAGTAAGAAAGCAAAGTGGTTGTCTGACGAGGCTCTTAAAATAGCAGAGGAAAGAAGGAACGCAAAAGCCAAAGGAGAAAGGAAAAACTACAATCATTTGAACACAGAATTTCAAAGAAAAGCAAGGAGAGATAAGGAAAACTACCTAAAAGAACAGTGCAGAGAAATGGAGGAAAACAACAAAAGAGGCAGAACCAGAGATCTTTTCAAAAAAATCGGGGAAATTAAGGGAACATTTAAAGCAAAAATGACCATGATAAGGGACAAAGACGGAAAGGAGCTAGCTGATGCAGAAGAAATTAAGAAAAGATGGAAAGAGTACACAGAGGAACTTTACAAAAAGGACCTCAACACTCCTGACAATCACAATGATGAAGAAGTTGAACTTGAGCCAGACATCCTGGAGAGCGAAGTCATAAAGGCCCTAAAGAGCACTGCAAACAACAAAGCTAGTGGAGATGATGGTATCCCAGTTGAATTTTTCAAAGCGCTAAAAGATGACGGCGTCAAATTACTGCATTCAATATGCCAGCAGATTTGGAAAACAAAACAGTGGCCACAGGATTGGAAAAGATCAGTATACGCCCCAATCCCAAAAAAAAGGGCAATGCCAAAGAATGTTCAAATTATCGAACAATCACGCTCATCCCACATGCCAGCAAGGTGATGCTCAAGATAATACAGGATAGACTTCGGCAGCATGTGGAGAGAGAATTACCAGAGGTGCAGGCCAGGTTCAGAAGAGGCAGGGGGACTAGAGACCACATTGCCAACATACGCTGGATCATGGAGAAAACAAAGGAATACCAGAAACAAGTTTATTTTTGTTTTATTGACTACACTAAGGCATTTGACTGTGTGGACCACAACAAGATGTGGCAAGTAATTAAAGAGATGGGAATACCAGAGCACCTCATATGCCTCCTGAGAAATCTGTACATGAACCAAGAAGCAACAGTTAGGACAGAACATGGAATGACAGAGTGGTTTGGAACAGGAAAAGGAGTAAGACAAGGCTGCATTTTGTCACCATGCTTATTCAACCTATACATAGAGCACATAATGCGCAGTGCAGGGATGGAGGAATCACAATATGGGATTAAAATCGCTGGGAGAAACATCAACAATCTGAGATATGCAGACGATACCACCCTAATGGCATAAAGTGAGGAAGACCTAAAGAAACTCTTGATTGGGCTGAAGGAGGAGAGTGCAAAAGCTGGCTTGAGACTAAATATCAAGAAAACCAAGATAATGGCAACAGGCCCAATCAGTTCCTGGAAAATAGACGGGGAAGAAGTAGAAGCAGTGACAGATTTTACTTTCTTAGGATCAAAGATCACTGCAGATGGGGATTGTAGCCATGAAATAAAAAGGCGACTGATTCTTGGGAGACAAGCAATGAGAAACCTGGGGAACATAGTGAAAAGCAGAGACATCACATTGCAAACAAAAATTAGAATAGTCAAAGCAATGGTTTTCCCAGTAGTAATGTATGGATGTGAGAGCTGGACAATTAGGAAGGCTGAACGCAGAAGAATAGATGCCTTTGAAATGTGGTGTTGGAGGAGGGTTTTGAGAGTTCCCTGGACAGCGAGGAGAACAAATAGGTCAATCTTAGAAGAAATTAACCCTGACTGCTCATTGGAAGGTCAAATAGTAAAGATGAAGCTAAAATACTTTGGACATCAAATGAGAAGGGAGGATTCACTTGAGAAGGCATTGATGTTGGGAAAGGTGGAGGGCAAAAGAAGAAGGGAAGGCCAAGGATGAGATGGCTAGATGGTATTGTAGACACAATGGGCACAGAGCTGGGAGGGCTGAGGGGGATGGTGGAGGACAGAGGCGCCTGGAGAACAATGGTCCATAGGGTCGCAAAGGGTCGGAACCGACTGTGCGACTGAACAACAACAACAACAAACCTCTCTTTAGAAGAAAATTTTATTTCCCATGAATGGAGCCAAGCTGTAGAGCATGTTGCTTCTGATTCACCATATCAGATTCCATTAAAAACAAACAAACAAACAAACCAAACCCTCAACATTTTTAATACCATTGTATTATTATTATTTTTAAAGGATGCGCTTGACAAAAGGCAATAGAATTAAAATGACTGGCTTTTTGAAAAAATCATATTTCTTTCCTTATTTGCTTTCATGTTCTGGGGGTAATCTGCCTCCTGTGATATGTCGGTTTTTAAGAAATATGTCTGTTTTTATTATTTTTATTTTTATTTCTTAAGGGGTTAGGGAGGGTATAGCAGGGTCTTTTAGCTGTTTTTAAGGGTTTTTAATATTTTGTATTATGTCAAGATAGTCTTAGGGAGCATTCTTATTGATTTTGTCTGCTGCTCTGGGTGGCGTTCACGCCAGAAGGGTGGGATAAATAAATCCTGAATAAATAAATAAATAAATAAATAAATAAATAAATAAATAAATAAATAAATAAATAAATAAATAAATAAAATAACAAGCAGAGGGGACCTGAGAGCAAGAACTATTTTTTTGCCCTTCAGAAAAATGGCTAGGCAAGGGACACTAAAGATATTTGGAGAACAAATGCTGATTGGGCATTTTGCAAAAACTATTTTGCTCCAAAGTAAAACAGACACCCCCCATCAGTATGGCTAACATTAAATACTTAGGAGGAGACAGTTAATTGAGTGATCTTTATTTGAGGATTTATGCATAATGATAAACAGAAAAATTGCTCAAAGTCTCAATTTCTTTCCAGACATTGTTTTCTCCTTCCTTCCGCAGATACATCTCTGAGGTTTTAGATGAGTTGTCTTGGAAATCATCCTTCCTCATACATCTTCAACTTGTCAGTAAGATTCTTGAGGCTATCCCATGCTGTTTCCTGATTTCCTGACAAGTAAAGAGCAATGGCTCTTTTTTTTCTGTGAATGATGCCAGCACTAGCACTAGCACAGTAGCACTAGCATTCATAGTCTTCTTGCAGGGGTTCCCAACCTTTCCAAGCAGGGGTCCAAGTCACACTGTCTCAGTCAGCTTCAAGGGCTGGACAGCCATTTTGCCCTGCCTGCACGATGGGGGTGACCATTTTGTCCCAACAGCTTCAAGGGAGGTGGTCATTTTGTTTCTCGGATGCTCTTGGAGGGTGGGGATACATGAAATGGCACTGCAGGACGGATTTGGCCTGCAGGCCTATGGTTGGGAACCCCTGTCTTATTGGGTTCCTTAACCTTATCAGGCTAAGCATAGCCAGCATGTGTACCCAAGGGGAAAATGATATTTGTTCCATATTGAGAGCTTCCGTGGTAAGGGAATGGAATCTTCCATATAAGGGCATTTAGAATTAATATTTACTTTCTTACTAACTTGCCTCTTTAATATTATATTTATATTTTCCCTTTATAGAAAACTACATTTTAGGCTGGATTTCTTGGACATGTTTGCTGATATCCTGAAACCATTGCTTTGCAAGGCCAACTTTTATTTGTCTTTCTACTTTTCTTTCACCTTCTATATCTTTCATCTCAAGCCATAAATGTACTTCAGTTTAGATTAATGTGCACATTAAGCTATGCTTATTTGCTCCATAAGTAGTGTTACATTGAAATTAACTATAAAGTGTTGAACAAAAAAAATAATCACTTTTTAAAATGAGGCACTCTCAAACAACTTAGGGAGTTTCAGAAATAGTTCTTGGTGGTTATGTGCAGCCTTATACCCATACTGTGGTGGTTTAGTGGTTAAAATGCTAAACTTGATGACTGGAAGTTCTTTGGGATCATCACCCTTCCCTGTGGACTTTGGTATACAAGGCCATCTGACAATCAGCATTGAGTTGTTGGCAGTATGGTCTACTACAGGTGTTCTTGGACTTCAATTACCAGAAGCCCAGGTCAGTACTCCTGCTGATCAGGACGTCCGGGAATTGAAGTTCAAGAACACATGGAGTACCAAGGTCTACTGGTCTACTGGTATAGTAGACCATCACTGGTCTACTGTATTACCATAGCAGGATAACCTGGCTAGACCAGAATAGCTTCTTTTACAATCCTTAATTAGGATTGCTAATAAATAGGAGTTTAATGACCTTTCCCATCGAGTCATCCAATCTTTTCTTCTTGGTAGGAACAATAGGATTTTGGCCTGTATTTATCATATATCCTTAAAATTATGAGCAGACTCTACATTCTGCACATTTTGCAAATGTGTCTTCAATGCACTTATAAAGTGTACAGAATATCATGGAC
The DNA here is from genome assembly GCA_035047345.1 of Bradypodion ventrale. NCBI lineage: Eukaryota > Metazoa > Chordata > Lepidosauria > Squamata > Chamaeleonidae > Bradypodion > Bradypodion ventrale. The sequence goes on from JAWDJE010000006.1 coordinate 107,832,725, forward strand.
AAAAGAAAATATTCCAGCTGCTCTTCAATGAAAGGAACTGCTACTGCGGCAAAAAATAAAATAAAAGTTACATGTTTTCAAGAGATTGATAGTTTCTCCTGTCTCTGCAGTCATTTTGCTGTAGGGCAGAACGAGAGTACCAGAACCTCTGTCTTATCTCATTTAGAAGCCAATCTGAAGGAAGGGTGAATGTTGTTTTCAAGGTAGATGAAACTGCTATCAGTGACATATATCCTTTTTGAATGAACAGGGCTGTAATATTCTCTGTCATGTCTGGTAATATTTGATAATCCTTGTGCAGAAATGTCTTAATTTTAATGCTAGTCTTCATTTTTACACATCTTCAGGACAAACTTCTGAAGTAGCATTGAATGCAACTTTTGATATTTAGCAGCTTCTGTGTATCAGAGATTGCTTTAAAAGGCAAGAGCACAATTATACAAAAGAGAGAGAATACCCCAAATCCCAGAAGTTCCAGAGTAAAAGGTTTTGCAGTGCCCATGCAGAGTTCTGTTTTCCCCACCACTTTAAAGTTTTCCCTTGAACTCATTTGTCTGCAAATTCCATTCGTGTTCTCTCACTTTGACTCCATGAGCTGTTTTGTACTGAAGATCTCCATCTTTAGCAAGAAGAATGTCAAGTCCTTTGTGTGCCATTATCTCAAACTCTTTTGGTTGGCTGAATTATCTAAGACTTGACTAAAGCATAGAATCCAAATAGGAGTCAAAGGAGGAATCTCTCATCCATCATTACTATTAAACCCTCATATTGGTGGAGACAGGAAACAAGTTCTATCGGTAGTACATGGGTATTTCTTATAGCAGGTGTGCACAACCCATGGCTCTTAACTGCTTCTCAGGCAGTCTATACCCATGTTTCCTAAGTGCTTTAGCCCATTGGTGGCAAACCTATGGCATACATACCAGAAGTGGCACTCGGATCCCACTCTGTAGGCACCCATGCGGTCAACCCAACACAGAGTTTGCCACTCCCTTCTGCCCAGCAGCCACATGGGAGTTCTTCTTCCATCCCTCAGCACAGAGTTTGCCCTGCCTCTCTGCCCAGAGCACTTCTTCCCTCCCCCCAGCAGAGAGTTCGCACCACCCCTCTGCCTAGCAGCCCAATGGAAGCGTTTCCTCCCTCCCCTGTTGCTGTGTTGGCACTTAGCAATGAATAAGTGGGTTTTGGTTTGTAGTTTGGGCACTCAGTCTCTAAAAGGTTCACCATCACTGAGCTAAGCAGTGTCAAGACACACATTACAAGTCGGAATTGCTGGGAGGTGTGGGTAAGATGCTGAACTCGAGGACTGGAAGGTCAGTAGGTCAGCAGTTCAATAAGCCCAGATAGCAGACCTTCCCCTTCCAAAACATGGGAGCTGTTATGACAAACTAACTTTATAACCTAGTCTCCATACATTGAAACCTACAGGGAAGGATGGAAGATTCTCCCTTCCAAATGGCAGAGTGAAAGAAGCTGCAGATACTGAGTGGCCCAAATTCATTCTCTGAACAGGTCAGCACATTATCACTTTGATAAGATAATAGCAATAGCAATTACACTTATATACTGCCCCACAGTGCACACTCTGGGTGGTTCATAAGGTAATCAGCATTTTGCTCCCCAACATACTTGTTACTCATTTTACCAAACTTGGGAAGATGGAAGGCTGAGTCAACCTTGGTGTCCACCAGGATCGAACTCACAACACCACCAGCAGCAGTTTGGGCTGCAGTACAGCACTTTAACCACCATGACACCAAGCCTCTCTTATAACAAAAAGTTTGCAAGTTCAGGATATGACGTGGATTCTTTCTACGCTCCTGGCTCCCACTAAGCTAGTGACATGACATTTATGAAATAGCGTATAAATATGTTTTGTACAGCAAGTTTCTCCTTCAACACACCAGATGACCTTCTATGCAGGCCAATTCCCAAGTTCCCCAGAGTCCCAACTTTCACTCACCCTGCAAATCTTCCAACTCTCCTCAGCATCATTTCCTCCTTCTGAGCTCAAATATATACAAAGTGGCCTGTAAGTCCCTACCCATCCTCTCTGTAATCATGTGCGCTGTGTGCCCAGGTTTCACCCCACCACTCTGACCAGCAGTCCGATGGGAGCGCTTCCTCCCACCTCCCAGCACAGAGTTCATCCCGCCCCTCTGCCTTGCAGCCCAATGGGAGTGCTTCCTCCCTCCCCTAGCAGAGCCCAACTCTCTATGGGCTGGGTAGGGACTTACGGGCCACCCTGTATATTGCCCTTTCCCTTTTTTAGGCCCTGTCCATATCAGATATATCACTGGTAGGAGGCTTCTATCCAACTATTTCTAATGAGGAACAGTCTGTAATCCTACTGATGGGTCATGTTGGTAGTGTTGTTGATTCTGTACAGGCTGAGAAGATACCGGGGGATCTTAAAAGACCAGCCACAAATCTTTAGGTCCATGTATTGTCATTCAAATGATCTACACACCCAAATAAGGCAGTTGTCAGGGAGAAATATATGCCAGAACTCTTTCCCATAGCATATCAAGTTCTTATAGTGCATTTGCTCAAAAGAGGTGCTTCTCGGTTGTCATCTAATCCCTGTTTGCTTTAGATATGTTAATTTTAGCTTTGTATGTTATTATATGCTGGTGGTACCTCTGACATGAATAAAGAAAGAGAAGTGCATTTGCTCTCTATAGCTACTTCAATTTATGGCACAGGATGACAAGTTTATTTGGCTCAGAAGATTTCCAGAATTGGGGCGGGGGGGGGAAGTGAGGTAAGCATTCAGAGAAAATGCTGCAGCAACCATAAGCATGTAAGCCTCATGTGACAAACATACATTGGTATGCATATATTTTGCACCATAAATAATACAGGTAATGTGTGAAAAACTAACAACTAAAAAGACAATGCCATCACACTTACCTATTTTAAAAAGAAATTGCTATTATGAAGGTTTCGAATGCAAATTATTGGCAAGTCAAATTCTGAAGCTATTATACATTAAAAGTGTGAAATTCAAGCAGGCAGCTTCAAATGTATTACATCGCTTTAATAGACCAGCATGGAATATGTGTGTGAAAAGCAGCAGTTCAATGTGTTTCATGGCTGTAATTTTAAAAACTGACTATACATTTTTCATAGTTACAAATATGACCTGAACTAAGAATGTTCCGTCACATTTTATGCTGAAGAAAGGACCTATTTAAAAACCAACTACACTATTACAATTTCTCCAAAAAAAGAAATCAGTAACAGAAGTGCTAGTATAGTACTGCTGTTTAGCAAAGATTTGTGAATATGAGGTACAGGGGTCAAGAGCAGATGTCAAAATTTGCAGTTGCTTATTTATTTATTTATTTTCTAATTTGTATTGCCACCCAACTCCGAAGACTCTGGGTGGCTCACAGAAAATAAACCAAATTGCAGTTTAAAAGCAATAAAAACACATAAAAAACTACTGACAAAAGTTAAAAAAGATTAAAAGAGAAAGAGTGTATCATACTAAATTAGCCAACAGGTCGGGGTTACCATGTTGCTGGTGCCCCCTACACCTGCCCTGCCAGCCAGGTTTTTCCCCCTTTCATGAAGGGCAGCCAACTCTGTCTGGAGATGCAGCTCAATTGGCAGGAGGTTTCATAGGGTCGGAGCAGACACTGAGAGCAGGGCACAGAGCAGGACTCAGAGCAGTGGCTGCTCTGAGTCCTGCAGGACTGGAGCCCCCAGCTTGGAAACAGCTGATCTAAGTCCTACATGATTGGACCCTCACCATGCTGCACCTACCAGGCCTACCTGAGAGCCATGGAGAAGGTTCTTAGACCAGTGGTTCCCAAGATGGGGCCCATGCCCCACAGGGGGACTTCAATTCTCAGAAGCCTAAGTTAGTACATTGGCTGATCAGTGCTTTGGGGAATTGAAGTCCAAAAACCAAAGGTTGGGAAGCAATGTTCTAGAAGACCATCTAGACTGACCAGCCCTTCCTTTCAGAAGCTGACTCATTAATGAAGGTTAGCAGACTTGCAGTTGCCTGGCTCCTCTTCCTGATTCTGAAGACCTCTTGGAATTTGTGGGCAGTTTTAGTTTTCATAGTTAAGTCAAATACACACTCACACCTTATACAAAGAATTTGTCCACCATTAAGTTCGGAGACAGGCAAAGTAGAATTTTCCTGATGTTGCTGGACTATATTTCTCATCCTCTCTCCCTGTAGGGTATCACTGTTAAGATATGGGCTTGCTATCAGGGCTTCTCCTACCCGGCGCAAGCCTCGGTTCCCTCTGATTCAGAGGCCCGCAGGTGCGGCACAGGCAAGAGGCCCCAGTGATTTGGCTAATGAGGCCGAGAAGGGTGTGATTTCTCGAAGTTGGGCTGAGAAAGGCTGGTCCAGCGGAGCTGGTTAACAGGTTCCCAGGGAAATGTGACTGATGTCGCAGAAAAAATTAAACTTGCAAAGCCCCTTGGGACAGGACTCAAGATTCCCATGCGAAAAACATCCTTATCAATTTTTGATAATGGCCTTGGAGCTGGGTAAGGTATGTGGGAGTAAAGCAGTTACCTCCGCAGCAGCTCGCTGTTCTGTAGCTGAATTCCAGGCCTCAAAACAAAGTTTCTCCTCCAGCAGAAGCTCCCACAAAGTAACCCAAAAGATACAGTCCTTCTCTTAGGAAAAAGGCCTTGTTGTTAAATATCCCCATTCAGTCTGCTGTGCTTCAGGTGGAGCGGAATGAGCACTCTCGACAAAGAAAAATCCAATAAATGTGAAGTGATAGAAAAATAGCATAGTCTCGGAATAAAGTCTAAGTTTCAAAGTCTCTGCAAAACCTAAGACCCATCTTTCTGGATTATTGTCCAAGTGTGGCGGAGCCCCGCCGCCCCATATGAGATGGTTTGATGGGGAGTCTATCTCAGATGAAAAGAGAGATAGACTCCTGCTGAAATCAAAATTTGACTCCTGAACAGAGCAAAAGCTCTGGTTTTTATACCATTTTGCCTGGGAAAGTGTCCTTGAAAAGTGCTAATTGACTTTTCAAAATGACAAGTTCTGTACGTAGATCAAAGGATACCAGGTGGGTATCTTATCTATGTTCCATCTCAGACTGTGAGATAGTGTCTTCCCAGACACTGACCTTGGGAAGAAGAACCAAAATGTACTTTCCCAGATAAAAGGGATGATGTCATTTAATGGCAGGTGCCAACTAAAAATGGTTCTGGTTAGGCTAAGCAGAGAATATCACAGAAACAAAAGAAAAACAAATTTAAAATCCTTACTTAATAAGCTACATAAGTATGATGTAATAATCATGGGGGAAAATGATGTCATCCCAGATGGAATTACAACGCTTGCAACCCATTCTCTGGCGGGCCATATTTTGTTCACACCTGACCCACCAAAAAGTGCTATATCACTGGTAGATGTTCTCTACATATTTGTAGGAGAGGGATGAAACCTTTCCAGACCAAAGACTTTACCTGAGATTGGCTTGAGGGATTCGGGCTGATTTGCACAACTAGGGTTATGCGCCACACTTAGTTGGATGCAGAGAGGGGGGTTCTCAGTGCACTTCCTTTTGTTACACTAGATCAGGAGTCTGCAAACCTGACTCTCCAGGTGTTCTTGGAGTTCAATTACCAGAAGTCCAAGTCAGCACACCTGCTGATCAGGGCTTCTGGAAATTGAAGCCCAAAAACATCTGGAGCATGAAGTTTGCTGACCTCTGCACTAGATCATGCACCCCTGTGAATATAAAATGTACTTTTGACTCTCACAACATGCCCTATATTTACAAAGATGTAAGTCACTATTAAGTACGTATATATTTAGGATCAGGCTGTCCATGTGTCTAAAATAGCTCTGAAAAATCAGCATCTATTAAAGTTCTGTGGGGCTTTGTGGCATTGTGGAAGGCCACCTATGCATATTGCTCTTGGCTGATGTTTTTCTAGACAAACAAGTTGCGATTAATATAAACGAGCTTAGATTGGTTCATATACATTAAGAGCTGAAGAATGATGGTGGATGCAAACAAGAGGAGTGATTAGTATTCTTCTGGCATGACGAATTTTGCTACACCACACATTAAGGATACAAACACAATGTACCGTTTGTGTATGCCCAAAAATGATGGAAATAATGATAAACGAATCTTCTTATAAGGTCTTTGTATTCTTAATGTTATTTTTATTTTTTATTTTGCAAACTCTGATAATAAACTGATGTATATTAACTTGTAATGTCATCAAACAGAAACCAAACTCAGATACTTCTCTGCATGAAAAGTCTTCAAGTTCCTTTTGTAATCTTGACAATAGTAACCAAATTCAAATATGTTCTCTTCAACTTCTTCACTATGTCTTTTGTAACAATATGAAACAATGATTCATTCCTCTATTACACTTTCTATCTCTCATCCAAAACAGCTCATAAACTCGTATTCAGTTGGGAAGTCAAACTCCCATATAAATTGGCCCCATACTCCCGACGTCTATCCGGTTAATTAGACATTTCATACAATAAATTTCATCAGGGGAGTTTTTGCAATATCTGAAAGGTTACAAAACACATGTCTGTTACAATATTATATGTTCAAACCAGCTGCAAGCCCCCATGCTCATTATCCAGTCCAAGCTAATTTATTGAACCACCCAGAGAGTGCACTAAGAGCTATGGGTCGGTATATAAGTGTAATTGCTTTGCTTTTGTTGTAGTGATCCACATTGGTTCACAAATGAACAGGAGAAAAACTGTTAAAAGCATGATAGCTGAAATCCAGTAATAAATCTCCACAAGAGGAGTTTTAGGGACTGCAGTGGCTCAAGTGGTTAAGATGCTGAACTTGAAGTCAGCAGGTCAGCAGTTCGAGACTTGGGTACTGCATGACAGAATGAGCTTCCGTCTCTGTCCCAGCTTCTGCCAACCTAGCAGTTCAAAAGCAAGAAATTGCAAGTAGATAAATAGGTACCAATCCGGTGGGAAGGTAAACAGCATTCCATGCACTCCAGTGTCTAGGCATGCCTGCCACATGTTTACAAAAACATCTGCAGTTGCAGTCGCAGACAATGCTGGCTCTTTGGCTATAAGCAGAGATGAGCACACTGAACTGTAGAGTTGGATATAATTGGCTTTTGAATGAGGGTGACCTTTAACTTTACCTTTTGAATCATAATGACCGAGTAGAGGGATACCTCTATCCAGAATAGTTGGGCATTGTAATGAGATGAAAAAGTTTGACTTAAAATATGCAAATTGTGTGGTAGAATGAGTGGCATGCTCTGGAATGGGGTACTTTGACCAACAACCATGCTCAAGAGTACTGTCAATAACAGGAAGGAAAAATGATCTGCTGGTCTGGACAATCTCTCAGTTATCATTTAGTACTCAATGTTCAGGCTGGTCTCTTTAAAAGAGGATGCTTTAGTTTTTGAGTATAATCTGGTGTCTCAGGCTCTCTTCTGTCTTGAAGGTATTTGCTCTTTATCTTTGTTGCCCAAGACAGCTGTTTCATTTTGCTGATAGATGTTATGTCATCTTGCTGCTGCCTAGCACTCCCCAGATTTTATGTGTGATGTTTTGTGCTGCACCTTTTCATTTCAACTCTTGTCTTTTCTATATAAATGATGGGCTCTTAAAAATATAGTACAGTTATCTTTTGGCACAGATGGAGGATTTTCCCCCTCTAAAAGTCAAGTCATGGAGGAAAAGATGAGGGGGAAAAGAAGAAGGGCAAGGATAATCTGGTTCTCACATTGCATGCTAACACACATAAACATACATGAGATTAGAGCAGTAGTTCCCAACCATTTTTTGGCCATTATTACCTAAGCATCTTTAAAATCCTGATGATCCCCACCCCAACATGTAATTCTTATTATTCAAAAAGTGAATTCCTGTTCATGTGGATGAAGCCTAAAAGGCCATTATCTTGGTCTAACTAATTTTTGAATTGCCCACATTAAAAATCAAATTGCCCCTCTGTGGGACGTGTGCCCCACATCAGAAACCACGGGATTAGAGTAATAGTTTTTTGGGGGGCGAGTGGGGAATTATTAATTACTGTTGAGTAGGTAGTGGCTCAAGTGGCTAAGACACTGACTGGGAGGGGGAAGGTCAGCAGTTCAATTCCTGAGTACTGCAGGACGGAATGAGGTCCCATCTTTGTCCCAGCTCCTGCCAACCTAGCAGTTCGAAAGCAAGAAATGGAAAGTAGATAAATAGGGACCACTTCAGTGGGAAGGTAACAGCGTTCCGTGAGCTCTGGTGTCTAGTCATACCTGCCACATGACCACGGAAACGTCTGCAGAAGCAGACAATGCTGGCTCTTTGGCTTTGAAACAGAGATGAGCACTGAACCCTAGAGTCGGATACGACTGGCTTTCAAGCAAGGGAAACGTTTAGGTGATAAGGAATGTTATTGCTTGACATGCAGGAGTAAGTGAGACTTTATGTACCCAAATGAAGATGCATTGTGTCTAAAGCTAATGGTGGGAAAAGTTTCTTTTGAAAAAGAACTATTTGTAGTTCCAAAACGTAAACCGTAACCAGCTATAGTTGCGATTCCAATTTTTAATTTTTTAACCAATTACTTGTACTGACATCTATCTATCTATCCTTGTGATTATACTTTGATTATTTTTGTAGTTGTACCTCCAAAGTCTAAACAACTATAGTTGCATTTACTAAAACAAATATAGGAGAAAAGGAGAAAAAAGAAGGGAAAGGAATACCATCAATGAATAATTTAAAATGACTCATTTAAAAAGCTTCCGTAAAAAAGTAAGACAAGAGAATATACAAATGTATACATCTTTGTAAAAAAAAATTACCAAATGACAGGATACTATCCATTAAAAGCTGACATCTTCAAACCATACATTTGAGTGTTGAAGGAATTGGGACACCAGTCCTTTGGGTTATAGGAAGTAAGCGTTTCTCTTTGCAGTGGTATAATATATGCCCTTTGGCATATTTTTAAATTGCTTAGAAAAAGAGTAGTACTGTATCTGAATGCTGCAGGCTACAGATATGTGGCGTAAAAGAAAACTCTGATATGACTATATGATAAAAGTATATATGTTTTTGAAAGCTAACCTCTCTCATCTTATTCCACAATCACAGTCTCAGAGACAAAGCATGTCTGGGGAAATCTAATAGAAGGAAAGTAATGGAGAAAATTACAGTTGGTTAGTGGTTAGGACACTGAGCTAGCAGGCCAGCAGTTCAAGACCCAAGTGCTGCATGATGAAGTGAGCTCCTTTCATCTGTCCCAGCTCCGGCCAACTTAGCAGTTCGAGACTTAGCAGTACAAGTAGATAAATATGTACCACCAGGGACGTGCTGGCTCCACTAAAAGGATGCTGCACAGGGAGTGCTGAGGGCATTCAGGGCCGCCATCAGGGTTGGGGGACCATCAGGACTCCCATCCCGGGCCCGGAGATGACGGGCCCCCGGTGCCACTGGGAAACCACTGATCTACGCATGCGCAAAACAAACCATGCATGCACAGAAAACCACAGGGGTGTGGTGCCGCCGGGACACCACTGATCTACGCATGTGCAAACAAACCATGCATGCGCAGGAAACCACAGGGGCGTGGCCAAAATGTGTGTGTGGGGGTGTGTGGGGGTGTGTGTGTGTGTACCGGGCCCAGAAATTTCTGATGCTGACCCTGAGGGCATTTAAACCTAACAAAATATATACGTTTCCACTTGCCTTCTAATTTCAACTCCCCTCTGGGGATTCGAACTGACAACCTCTTGCTTACAAGGCAAAATTGCAACCTCCAAGCCACAGCAGATACACTGTAAATGGAACTGTTTTTGTAACTTTATCTTTGGTGGCAAAGGAAGAGAAGGCATGCAGAGGAACACGGAGCCCCGCTCATTTGCTCAGTCGTTCTGGGCATCACAGCTCGGTTTGGCTCTTTAGACTGGCACCCAAGGGGTGGTGGTGGCATGGTACTGGGAGCCTGGGGGGCACCCCGGGCTGAGTCCCGTTCGCCTGATGGGCCAGCCTACCACTGTGTATCACTTCAGCAGGAAAGGAAACAGTGTCCCATGCACCTCGGCGTCTACTCATGCCTGCCACATGACCACAGAAACATCTACAAATGCAGACGGTGTGGACTCTTTGGCTAGAACTGGACATGACTGGGTTTCGAGCAAGGGAGACCTTTACTAATGAGTAGATCAGAGCTTAGAAAAATCACTTTTCTGAACTGTGAACATGCTGGCTTAGGATTCTAGATAGTAGGAAAAGTAACTTTTCCAAGAGTTGATGAATGACTCTGGCCCACTGCTGACACAAGAGATTTACATGGTTTGTAGTCTTTCTGTAGGAACTGATCCTCATATAGAGCCATACAAATGTTTGTGTATGTTGGAAACAGAGTGTACTTTTTTTTGAAATATAAAAGGGTTTGTTATTTTCTAAAGAGTGCAGGAGAAAAAGATTATTAAGCTGTGCAAGAAAAGGTTTATTAGGCTAAGAAACATGCTTTTATGTTAATATTGTTTAAGCTTGAATTATGGCAGTTCCATTAAAATAAATAAATACAGGTAGCTCTTCAAGAATAAAAATGTCTTAATAGCTTTTTACAAAGTGCCTTTCAGTGGCCTCCCATAGTACAGAATGATTTAAACTAATAAACACCAAATGCAATAAAACGGCAGCACAAAACTGCAGAAAGAAGTCAGGGAAAGTCAGTAAAATCCAGTGTAGTCAGTAAAAATCCAGCTGAAGTCAATAAAAGCCCAGAGACAGCTGGCTTATCTATGAGGACAGGTGAGTCTCTTGGATCAGGTAGAATGAAAGCGCGGTGCCAAAATGGCCGCCACGCTCTTTGCGTGGGGGGCCCCACCCGGACTCAGACATCCGGGTGAGTTAGGGGGCGTGGCCACCCCTCTATAAAAGGGGTGGCCACGAGGCAGACGAGCTGCCATTTTAGAAATAGCGACGGAGAGGAGAAGTTTTCTCCGTCACTGTTTGTTTTTCCAGTCTTCGGCTGCTTAGCCCTTGAGCCTTTCCCGGCTGGGAAAGGAGGATTCGCACACGCAGAGCCTTGGTTCGCTTGGCTACTGTTGTGTTCTAAGGGTTTTACCTTCCACATGGATTACAATGTATCTGAGCCAATGTAACCTTGCCGATAGCAACAATGTAACCTTCAGCTGTATCATATAAACCCTGTAAGAGGACGCGAGCTAATGACCACCAGCTGGCAGTGGCGAGCGTCCTAGCTCTCTTGGTCCGAACTCATCAAAGGCAACAGCGCGGGAAGCTTTCCCGCCACCACCTACACCTGGACAAGAAGGGCGTGACTCGCGATGACGTCACGCAGGCAGTAGCCAATGGGCTACCATGGCACCACGTTCAAATGTATTACTCCTGTATATAAAGAGCTATCGATCCGCCATTACCTCATGTTCCCTCTGTCCACGATGCAATAAACCTGAGTTAACCCAGCCCGAGGCTGTGTCCTGTGTCTTGGTTTTCATACACCAAATTGGCGACGAGGATGGGATTATGGATCCCCAAGGAGCAGCCAGGGCACAGAGCGGGTTCAACATCACCAAACCGCAAGACTGGGAGCTATTTGAGATGGACTTCCATGCGGCACTGGTGGAGCTCAAAGTCAAGGAAGACGATGAGGAGACGAAGAGGGCCATCCTCACCAGAATGCTCGGGATGGACACCAAGCGGACGCTGGTGGGCATCATCACCCCGAAGAAGGTGAGCGAATTTAAGGCGGACGACATCATGAAGCTGCTACGGGAGCGCTTCCGACCCGCGAGGGCGATGTTTCCCGCTCGGAGCGCGTTTTGGAGGCGAGTCCAAGCGCCGGACGAGTCGGTTGAGGCATTCGTGGCCGCCATGAGGGTAGCCGCCGTCCCCTGTAAATGGGGCAATATCCAAGAAATGGCCCTCAGGGACGGCGTGCTGTGCGGCCTGAAAGACAAGGAGGTGCAGCGCAGTTTGATGAACAAGGAGCCGCCACCCACGCTGGCAGAGGTCGTTGAGGCCGCAGAAGCCGCAGAATCCACGAATGCCGGAGTGGACGAGATGCACCAGTGGCGTGAGTGGCGTCCCAGAGCCGGCAAAGCGGAAAAACCGGTGCACGCGACTCGACGGGCCTCAAAATCGTCCTCGGAAGGCAGCGACGGCGAAGAAGTCCAGAAGGTCCGAAAGGGGGGGCGCCGCTGCGATGGCTGCGGAGCGGCCCACGAGCGCGCGAGGTGCCCATTTAGAAAGGCCGAATGTTACACCTGCGGCCGGCGGGGGCACATCGCCAGGGCATGCAGAAAACGGAAGGAGGGCCGGAGGCAGTCATCAGACCGTTCGACCAGGCCGGACCGTCCAGCGAGGCCCAAAGATGGCGTCCAGACCACGAAGAAGCAGGACGGCGTGGGCCGCGTCTCGGACGGCAGCGAGGACGACGCCCCAGTGTTCAGCGTGTCCGCGGGACAGTCCCATTACTTTGTTGAGGTACAAGTACAAGGGGCCCCTATCAGGATGGAAATTGACTCGGGGTCCTCCTATTCTATAATTCCCCAGAGGGAGTTTTTGAAAATCGACCCCCACGTGCGGCCCAAACTTAAAGCATTGAGGTCCACGCTACGTGATGTACAGGGAAACAGCATTCCGGTGTTGGGGGTCGGGAAATTTCAGGTTAAGTTTAGGAGACATTCTGCGGAACTGCCCCTAGTTGTCCTCAAGGGGGGAAGTTGTAGCCTCCTAGGGACACAGTGGTTTCAGCCCTTGGGCCTGTTCATAGGGGGAGTACATTCAGTGGGGGCGGACCCAATACAAGCGGTGTGCGATGCGCACCCCGCCGTCTTTAAAAAAGAACTTGGGAAATTCAACGGACCCCCTGTAGCCTTCGACCTAGACCCGGAGGTCCGCCCGATAAGACTCAAACCGCGCAGGGTGCCGTTCGCACTAAAGGACAAAATAGAGGCGGAACTGGACAAATTGGTGGGCCAGGGGATTCTTATTCCTGTTGATTCCGCGGAGTGGGAAACTCCAATTGTAACAGCTCTGAAGGCTAACGGGGAGGTGCGCATTTGCGCTGATTATAAGTGTACAATTAACAAGGCGATTCGCCCTAATGCATATCCGGTGCCAGTGGTCAGCCACCTTTTGGCCAGGCTAAATGGGGGAAAGTGTTTCGCTAAGCTCGACCTGGCACAAGCCTATCAGCAACTCCCCGTAACTCCCGCCACGGCCGCGGCACAAACGATAGTCACACATAAAGGAGCGTTCCAGGTGTCGCGTTTACAGTTCGGCGTGAACTCGGCACCCGGCCTTTTTCAGTCGCTTGTGGAACGCCTCCTGAAGGGGCTGGAGGGGGTGTTGCCTTATTTTGATGACGTATTGATAACAGGGGGGAGTGAGGCCGAACTAGCAAGGAGATTGGATAAAGTGCTAACTGTGTTCGAGAAAGCGGGGCTGAGACTGAGGAAGGACAAATGTGTTTTTTTCGAGACCGAGGTCGAGTTTTTAGGGTTTCGGATCACACCCGAGGGTATTAAGCCGTCCAAATCCAAAGTAGCAGCCATCAAGAAGGCCCCTCGCCCCACATCCAAAACCGAACTACAGTCATTCCTGGGGCTCCTCAATTTTTACCATACATTCCTCCCGCGGAAAGCCTCCGTGGCCGAACCGCTTCATCGGTTACTTAAAAAGGAGGAGACATGGATGTGGGGTGACGAGCACGAGAGGGCGTTCAACGAACTCAAGCAACTTCTAACATCGGACGCAATCCTTACGCACTTCGACCCCAAACGGCCGGTGGTCTTAGTCTGTGATGCATCACCGGTGGGGGTGGGGGCGGTGCTTTGCCATGTGTTGGATGACGGTCGGGAGGCCCCAGTTGCGTTTTATTCAAGGTCCCTGTCCCAAGCAGAGCGAAATTACGCACAAACCGACAGGGAGGCATTAGCAATAGTAGCGGGGACCAAAAAGTTTCACGATTTTCTGTATGGCCGCCCGTTCAAAATCGTGACGGATCACAAGCCCCTGTTAGGGATTTTCACGGCAGGCAAGCCCACGCCGCAGATACTATCCCCGAGAATGTTGCGATGGGCCATTTTTCTTAACGCATACCAACACGAGTTGGAGTACCGGCCCGGAAAGGAGATCAGCCATGCTGATGCACTTTCGAGATCCCCTTTGCCCTTGTCGGACGACCAAAAAGCCAGATTAGGGAGAGACCGCCAGGTGTTGCTAATCGAGGTCTTAGACGAACCCCCAATAGTACCAGCCGATATAGCTAGGGCGACAGGCAAGGACAGAACGCTGGAGAAAGTCAGCTCATGGGTGCAGAAAGGGTGGCCAGCATCGTCCCCAAGCAAGGAATTCGACCCATTCTTTCGGAAGAAGCTAGAGTTGTCCCTAGAAAGGGGGTGCCTGTTGTGGGGCCAACGGGTGGTGGTCCCAACACCCATGCGGCCGAGGGTGCTCAAACTGCTGCACGTCAGCCACCCGGGCATCGTTCGCTCCAAAGCGCTGGCCCGCAGCTACTTTTGGTGGCCACAGCTGGACGAGGACATTGAGCACATGGTCGGCACTTGTGAGGCATGCCAGGGGTCCCGACCAGAGGCGGCCCGCCTCCCGCACAGGGAATGGGACACAGCAAGGGGGCCATGGTCCAGAGTGCACGTAGATTTCGCTGGCCCTTTCCGAGGAACCATGTTTCTCCTGGTGGTGGATGCATTCTCAAAGTGGCTGGAGGTCATCCCGGTAAAGAGCACGTCCTCCGCCACTACAATTAGCCAACTACGGAGAGTCTTTTCAACGTTCGGCTTACCCGACACTTTAGTCAGCGATAACGCGAGTTGTTTCACCTCCTCAGAGTTCGGGGCATTCATGGAGGCAAACGCCATTCGGCATGTCACATCCGCGCCGTTTCACCCGGCCACGAATGGCCAAGTGGAACGGTTGGTGCGTACAACAAAGGAGGCGCTCCGGCGCATGGGCCCCGGGGACCTAAATCACCAAGTATGTCAGTTCTTACTAGCGTATAGGGTGACCCCCTTAGCGTCGGGTTACTCGCCGGCAGAGCTATTGATGCGGCGAAAACTGACTACGCTCCTGTCTAGGCTAGACCCCACAAGAATTGAGGATAAAGGGAAAAACGTAGGGTTGGCAGTCTCGAAAGGTTTCGCCGCCGGCGACCCTGTTCATTGCAGGAACTATGCCAGCGCAGGGCCAGCCTGGGTGCCGGGGACAGTTGTAGAACAGACGGGGCCAGTCTCGTACCGGGTCGAAACCCACACCGGTCTCCTCTGGAGGAGGCACGCAGACCAACTGAGGCACCGAGTAAGTGGGCCAGTCAGTGAGGATCAGCAACAAGATTCAGCGTTAGGGCTCTCCCCCAACCGCTTCACCCAAGGGGGAGACAGCAGCGGACAACAGTCCCAAGCAAGGGGGGAAGGAAGAAGCAGCGGCCCCGACTCATATCCTTTTGATAAACCAGTCCGATCAGAGGCCCGGGAAGGGGGAGAGGAGTTCGCGACCGCTGCCCCCGAATGGAATTTAGATTTTGATTTAGCGAGCCGGGGGGGTTTTCAGGAGTGTTCCCCCACCCATCCAAGCGAGAAGAGGGGTTTTTCGTTAGCCCCCAGTGCCCCCGGTTCCTCCCTAAGAAAGAGCACACCTCCCAACAACGCCGCGGAGCCGCGGCAAGTCACTAACGAGTCTCCCTCTCAAATTACAGGACAGGAAACCGGGGGACAAAGAGAAGGTAGCAAACCCGGGGAAAGGCAGCCCGCATCGAGACCCCAGCGTGTTCGAAACAAGCCATCTTGGCTGAGAGATTTTGTCTCCTAGGGGGGGGAGTGTTTAGAAGTATGGGCGCGAGACGTTGTCTCGTCCTAGGGGGGAGGAGTGTTGTGTTCTAAGGGTTTTACCTTCCACATGGATTACAATGTATCTGAGCCAATGTAACCTTGCCGATAGCAACAATGTAACCTTCAGCTGTATCATATAAACCCTGTAAGAGGACGCGAGCTAATGACCACCAGCTGGCAGTGGCGAGCGTCCTAGCTCTCTTGGTCCGAACTCATCAAAGGCAACAGCGCGGGAAGCTTTCCCGCCACCACCTACACCTGGACAAGAAGGGCGTGACTCGCGATGACGTCACGCAGGCAGTAGCCAATGGGCTACCATGGCACCACGTTCAAATGTATTACTCCTGTATATAAAGAGCTATCGATCCGCCATTACCTCATGTTCCCTCTGTCCACGATGCAATAAACCTGAGTTAACCCAGCCCGAGGCTGTGTCCTGTGTCTTGGTTTTCATACACCAAAGCTACTGCGTGCTTTGGCGCTAGGTTTTTGATCCCTCGAAAGGGATCCTACTTTTCTTTGACGACATGCCTCCCAAACGGAAGGCACTGGAGATGAAGCCATGGCCAAAGGGGAGGACTTTCCCTGGCCCTGCGCAGGACGGGGGACAGCCATCAGGTCGGAGGACCAGGGCTGTGCCCCCACCGCAGGGCACTATGCCAGCCTTGCGCACCGATACCGGTGGGGCGATTCAGGCTGACACTTGGCAGCAGGGCTTGGCTGGCCAGCCACAGGCCAGCCCCTCAGGGGCTTCAGCCCTCGGCCCGCCTTTACTGGCCATGGGTCAGGGCAGCGGCGGAGGGCCTGGTGCGGGTGCACAACCCATTCCTCCTCCGGCCCCTCATGGGCCGGAGTTTTGGGCATGGCCCTATTCTGGCCCTGGCTCTCCTTTCGGTGTCCCGTTCCAACTGCCTAGTGGGTCTTCCGGCCAACCCGGCCTGCCTTATGCTGGGGGCTCTGTGGCAGTGGATGCTTTGCTAGCACGTTTAGCAGTGCTGGAGGCATCCTTGGGTATTGCACAGCCTCCTGTGGGAGGGGGCGCTTCTCTTTCTGCCGGGGCCCCTTCGTGTGCACCGGCTACCTCGACGGCCGCCATGCTGCACCAGGCAGCCAGCCGGGTTGAGCTGCTTGAGACGCTCCGGCCTGTGCCTGCCGGTGTCTCGCAGCTCCCTGTTCGTCCAGATCTGCAGACGGGGAGTAATCAGGTGTGGCCCCAGAGCTCGATTCCAGTCGCGAGCTCCAACGCCTGCCGTGGGCCGGAACCCCCGGTGGGGGCGGCTCACGGGGTGCACCTAGTGAGTATCAGGTTCAAATTAGTGCACCTATATCACAGCCCACTTCCAGTGGTGGGGTTCAGTGGCCCTGGCCTCGTCAAGTTGAGGCGAGTGGGCATCAGATACCAGTCTATCCCAGTGCCACTTGGTTTCAAAATGGCACCTCATTGAGGGCGGGGGTTTCCGCCCCCGGGGCAGTGCCGAGCATCACAGGGGCTATCCAGGTCCCGCTGCGTATGCCCCCTATACATAATGTGCCGGTGACGGCTTTGCCGACGGCTGGTTATTCCTTGCCCCTTGGTGATCATTTGTCCCAGGTCACGAAGGAGAAGATTTGGCGGGGGGAGTACGTGGATATATTCTCCCTATTGAACCGTGAGCCCACCAAGGAAGAGAGAGAGGGACAGGATGACAGAGACAAGGAATTGTCTCGTCGTCATAAGCCACCGCGCACCTGGGCCAACTGGTTGCCAGCATATCTTATTTATATGGCGGTATACCTTAGGGCCAGGCCTGATCTGGCCATTCCTATGGTCCAATACTTGGACAATATTTACAGGGCGATGGTGGATTTCCCTGGCCAATCGTGGTTGGCTTACGATGAGGAATTTAGAATGAGGGTGCCCCTACACCCGGAGATGAGATGGGATGAGCCCTGTCAAAAATTGTGGCTCTTGTACATGACCCCCACGCGTCCGGCACCTGGGGATAGGTACCTTTGTGGCCATGCCGTGCAGTGAGCTGCTCCAACACAGGCTCCCTGCCAGCCGGCGGGGCAGGGGGTTCCAGCCCGCTTGCTGTGTTGGAGCTTCTCGGCTAATGGCGTGTGCAATAAGCGACAGTGCCAATATAAACACGAGTGTCCCTCTTGCGCTGGCCCCCATGCCGCCGCCGCGTGCCCGCAGGCTGGTGGTCACGGGGCAGAGGTAGAGGTGGACAGGGAGCGGGCAGAGCTTCTGCTGATGGAGCTAGCCAGTCAAAAGGCCCCCTCACCAGTTAATGTGTATATGTTGGAGCGATGGCTCTCAACTTATCCAAGGAGGGAGGACGCGAGGTACCTCCTGGAGGGTTTCCAGTGGGGCTTTCGTATCCCATTTAAAGGGGTGCGGGGACCCCAAGATGCCCCCAATTTACTTTCCCTCAAAGGTAAGGAGGAGGTGGCTGCCCTGAGTATTGCCAAAGAAGTAGAGGCCAAGAGGGTAGCGGGCCCCTTTTCCGAACCACCCTTCCCTTACCTGAAGGTCTCCCCTCTGGGGCTAGTACCTAAGAAGACCCCGGGTGAATTCCGTTTAATCCACCATCTATCGTACCCGGCGGGTTACTCTGTCAATGATGCTATTCCTGATGGCCTTTGTTCGGTCAGGTATACGTCGTTTGACCAAGCCCTACGGATGGTGCGCTCTTGTGGTCCTGGTGCCCTCCTGGCAAAATGTGACATTAAATCGGCATTCCGATTACTGCCAGTGCACCCGGGGGACTTTGAGCTATTGGGTTTCAGATTCCAAGGGAAGTTCTATGTAGACAAGGCCATGCCTTTTGGCTGCTCTATTTCATGTTCAGCATTCAAACGTTTTAGCACTTTCCTTCAGTGGGCCTTTGTTCGCAGGTCCGGGTCTCGGTCTGTAGCCCATTACCTCGATGACTTTTTGTTCGGGGTGAACGGGGCTCGGACACGTGCACGCGTCTCCTCACTACATTTTAGATGCTAATGTGGGAACTGGGTGTCCCTTTAGTGCCCGAAAAGACCGAGGGCCCATCCACTAGGCTCACATTTCTGGGTATTGAAATTGACACGGTCACACAGGCATCCCGGTTACCCATTGACAAGGTCACCCAGATCTCCGCGATGATTTTGGCCTTGCTGGCCAAACGTAAGGTGTCACTTCGTGAGCTTCAGGTACTTCATGGCCATCTTAACTTTGCCTGCAGGGTGGTGATGCCCGGCAGAGCATTTGTGCGGCGCCTATGTGACGCCATGTCTGGCCTGTTAAAGCGCCACCACAGGGTCCGACTGACCACGGGCATGCGAGCTGACCTTTTGGTTTGGCTTAAATTCCTGTGGGAATTTAATGGGGTCTCTTTCTGGAGATCTGACCTTTTGGTTTCCCCTAGATTCCAAGTACAGTCGGATGCCTCCGGCTCCCTGGGATATGGGATTTACTTTGAGGGGAGGTGGGCTTATGGTCAATGGCCTCCAGCATGGCGGGGCACGGATCGCCTCCGTGATCTTACATTCCTTGAGTTCTTTCCAATCCTGGGAGCTTTGATGCTATGGGGCCAGGAGTTGGCCGACTCAGTGGTCCATTTTTGGTGTGACAATGCGGCAGTAGTGCACATTGTCAACGCTCAGACGTCTAAGTCACCCAGGGTGATGGCGTTGGTTCGTCAGTTTGTGTTACGTAGCCTACGCCTGAATGTGCTTTTTAAGGCCAGACATGTACCAGGCATTAATAATGATATTTCTGATGCTTTATCCCGCCTGCAGATCCCCCGGTTCCGTGCCTTGGCTCCGGAAGCAGAGGAATTCCCCTCGCCACTCCCGGCCGAGATTTGGACATTTGGTGAGGAGAGGTGAACCGGGCGATCGGCATGTCTTTGGCATCTCGCACGCGTAAGGCATATCAACATGCTTTCGTTCAATTTAGAACCTTTTGTGTGCAACTTCAGTTGCCCGAAGTGTGGCCCATTCCAGTTGAACAAGTTTTACAATTTATGGTTTATTTACACAGTCAGGGTTTGGCTCCTCGCACTATAGCATCCAGGCTGTCGGCACTGGCATTTATGGCCAAAGTGAGGGGTTTTGCTGACTGCGTGAATGATTTCCGCATACGTCATGTTTTGGAGGGGTGGACACGGGAATGTGGCCGCTGCCCGAACACTCGCCACCCAATTTCACCAGAGGTACTGATCCATCTTGCACGAGGCTGGCATAATCTGTGTTTTGATAAGTATGAGGTGGCTCTTTTTCACGCGGCTACCACGGTGGCCTTCTTTGGAGCGCTCCGCATCAGTGAGTTAGTACTACTGTCTAAGGCGGATGCGACTCGTAGGGCACTGGAACTCGACAATGTCTATGTCACTAATGAGTGGGCTCAGTTAAGGATACGGTCCTCAAAGATTGATCAGCACGGCGTAGGCAGTGGAGTTAGACTGCTACGATGTTCCATTGCAGACATCTGTCCGGTTGGTGCCCTACAGGAGTTCTTGGCAGTGCGTGGCGCGCACCCTGGCCCGTTTTTCTGCCACCAGGATGGGTCTCCCCTTACTAAATTTCAATTTTGGAAGGTGACCGGTATGGCACTATCCAGTGTTGGCCTCCCCGGGGCTCGTTACGGCACCCATTCATTTAGTGCTGCATCCACTGCGGCTGCATTTGGGTACTCTGAGGCGGATATACGCCGTATGGGAAGATGGGGATCCATGCGTTTTGCATTATATGTTCGCCCTCTTCAGGCATGAGTACCAGTTAAGTCATTGTTCTCTTTTCTTCTTTTACAGACCCTGTGGCAGTATGGCTGGTGGGCCACAGTTACGTGCACTGGGCAGCGCAGTATGCTGCGGCGACAGAGTGGGGACCCCAGCTTGGACTGCGTGCAACCGCACGCATACGTTGGTACGGTAAGCGCGGAATGAGATGGCGGGAACTGTTGCCATTCCTGTTTTCCATCAGGGATGCTGAACCGCCTGATGTCCTTGTACTGCACCTCGGGGGCAATGACCTCGCCCAGGTCACTGGCCTTTCCTTAAAATTCACGATTTGCAGTGACCTAGCTTATTTGCATTATGTGTGGCCGTCCACAAGGCTGCTATGGTCGGACATCGTACCGCGTCATTCATACAGGGGAGGTATTGACCTCCGTGCCCTTGACCGCGCTCGCCGCTCGGTGAACAGGGCTGTTGCCCGGTTCTTGGCAGACAAGGGTTTGGGGATGGTCATCCGACACCCCACGATTAGTTTACAAAATTATGATCTTTATGCAGGGGATGGGGTCCACCTGTCGGCTAGAGGTATGAACCTCTTTTTGGAAGATTTGCAAGCAGGCCTGTTGACCGAGCTGACGGTCTGGGGGGGGGGGGCGGTGAGTCTTCATTGAAGCCTCCCCATGTGGCGGGTAGCACTGGTAAGGTAAAGATTTATGACCCATAGGTATCCGGCAGGTTCGCAATTGACTGGCCAACACTTAGACAGGTACAGGTGTAATAGCTTTGACCGGCCAACGACGAACCAGGCAAGGGGTGATGGCAGGAGCTTTTCAGCATGCATCACCCCGTGATTTGACGGATACATGTCATAGGGTGGGGTCAGTAGATAGTTTATTGACTCCGGTCAACAATTTGTTTGTGTCAACAAACAAATTGATACAAATGGATACATTGTAGCCAATTGCCATTGGCAATTTTGGGAGGAACCTTACCAGTGTTACTGCGGCCTGCTTGCCTTAAGAATTACAATTGGATGAATACACCAATTGAAAGTTATAATTCGGACTAGGGCATTATTCAATAAAAGTGGCCCAATGCCTTTATCCATATACCGGTGTCTGAGTCTTTCTTTGGGGGGTGCGCCTGCAATGGAAGAAGGGTGGCATGAAGGCCCCTGTTGTGCCCCTCCCTGCATGGCAGAGCTGGCTGGTTGTCAGCCACTGCACAAGGAATAGGGGCAAGAGGCAGAGTCTTACTACAGTCCAAAGGTTGAGGCAGAAGCATTGGTCAGGAAGAGCCGAGTTCAGAAGCCAGTCACTAAAGAACAGAGACAAAAGGTTGAGCCAGAAGAGTAGTTGAGTTTCCAGGCAGAGGGTCCAAGGTCAGCAAGCAGGCAAAAGGTACAAGTGGCACAGAGTCAGGATGCACAAGAGATTGTTCCACAAGGCTTGGCATGGGTGTCTCCTCAAGAGGGTTCAGGCTCAGGGTTCACGGCTGGGGGTGGTATTTGCAAATGAGCCCTTGCCTCTCTTCTTTGCACTTGTAGCTAATTGCGCAGCTGCTGCCTGCATCTTTCTGATGTGCTCCCCTCTGCCTCCTCTTCACTGACACTTGGGGCCTCAGCAGCTGTTGGCTGTGCTCCTGTCACTTCTTGATCAACTTGATCAAGAGAAGGCAATTCCATGCTGCCAGTGGGCAGAAGTGCTAGTAGAAAGTCCTCCTCATCGGACTCGGGTTCCAGGACCACAACAACCCCTTTACACCCATGGATAATGTCAATCCACCACTTACACAGCCCTTCAGTGACAGTGAAAGCTGACTTCTGTCTCAACTCTAGAGAACTCTGGCCATAGTTATTATTTAGCATTTATTTATTTATTTATTTAGTCACATTTATAATAACATAAGAACAGCCTTGCTGGAACAGGCCACAGCCCATCCAGTCCAGCATTCTACCTCACACAGTGGCTCACCATTTCCTTCAGGGTATTCCCAAGGAGATGCCTTCACCTGCTTAGGATTCCCTGGAAATGGCATTGAGAGATATCCTGCCTATCTCTTCAACCCTGAGGTTGTCCTTAAGTATCCATTATTATAGCCATTGATAACCTTGTCCTCCATGAACTTGTCTAATCCTTTCTTAAAGCTGTCAAGACTGACAGCTGTCACCACTTCTTCTGGCAGGGAGTTCCATAGACCAGTGATCCATTGGGTGAAAAAGTACTTTCTCTTATTTGTTTGAGAACTAGTACCCAAAGGTTTCATGGAGTGCCCCCTAGTTCTAGTGTTATGCGATAGGGAAAACAGTTTTTCCTTGTCTACTTTGTCCACACCATGCATGATTCTATAAACTTCAATCAGGTCACCTCTTAGACGCCGTTGTTCAAGAGTGAAAAGGCCCAACCGTTGCAGCCTCAGATGGTAAGGACTCCAAGCGACTTACAAGTATAAAAATCACAATACAGCTTATACAAAACAATGAGATAAAAACGTTACAAATATAGAATTGTTTAAAATTTAGCATAACCTCCCCGAGCAACCACATTATAAGAATTCTTAAAAAGAACTGAAGCTGAAGGCCCAAGTAGTGCTCATATGAGCTACCCTGGGGTGGCTATCATCCCAGCCTCCCCCCACACTTGCTGTGCCAGCCAGGTCTTAAGGTGTTTTCTAAAGGGTAGAAGCTCCGCCTGGAGACGTACCCCCATTGGCAGGAGGCTCCATAGGGCCGGAGCAGACACAGAGAAGGCCTTCTTTCTCATGCTAGAGAGGTGAGCCTCTCTAGCAGATGGAACTATCAGGGAGCCCCTCCGGTCTGCTCTAGTGGGACGGGCAGATGTCCTTGGAGTGATGCGGTCTTTTAAGTAACCTGGTCCACTACCATGTAGGGCTTTAAAGGTCATCACCAGCACCTTGAAATGCATCCGGAGGCACACCAGTAATCAATGCAGCTCCTGCAACAGGGGTGAGGCATGGCATAATGCCCACACACCCACATCATCAGTTGGTTTTATGAGAAAGCCAACCAGTCTGTATCTGCAGATACTGTATCCATTGCCACAGTACTCTATGACTATCTTCTTCTTCTACCACCTCTTCTTTTTCTATCCCCCTTCCCCAGTCTAAACATAATTTCTTTTTGATGGACTGGCACTCAGCTGACAAGTGGAAGAAAAGAATGGGGAGCAGGAAGAAGCACAGCGCTTTGTAGCACCCGGCCTGTACCTTGCAAGAGCTGCACCATGAGTGGTGAAGAAGGTAGAGTAAATAACAATCTCTACACATGCCAGTGCATCACCTGCCTGATCCTTCCTCTGCAGAAATACAAATTTAAGATGGTAAGCTTGATGACTGGAAGGTCAGCAGGTCAGCAGTTTGAGACCTGAGTGCTGCACTACGGAGTGAATGCTCGTTATCTGTTCCAGCTCCTGCCAACTAAGCAGTTTGAAAACAAGAAATTTCAAGTAGATAAATAAGTACTACTTCTGTGGGAAAGTTAACAGTGTTCAGTGTGCTCTGGAATCTAGTCATGCCTGCCGCATGACCACAGAAACATCTGCAGATACAGACAGTGCTGGATCTGTGGCTGTAAATGGAGATTAGCCCCACACCCTAGAGTTGGACACGACTGGTTTTCGAGCAAGGGAGACCTTTACTACTACTACTACTACTACTACTACTACTACTACTACTACTACTACTACTACTACTACTACTAATGGGCTATCAAGCCAGTTCTGACTTGTGGTACTCTTTCCTGGGTTTCTATAAGTGAGAAACTGTTTGCCATTCCCCTTCATCTGGAGTCACTCTGGGACTGTGTCTAAGGCGACATAGGCAGTGGAATCAAACTCCAATGCTTGATTCCACAGCCAGATGCCTAAATCACTGAGCTATTCAGCTAACACTAAATTCAACCCAGTTTACCTGATTTTTCCTTGGCTCTATGGCTCTGGGTTGCCCACTCCATGGGAGATCTGGAAGGTTATGTCAAAGAACTAGGCTTTCTCAGTGGTGTTTGCAATGACCTTGAATGCCCCTCCTGTGATTATTCATCTGGCTCCTTCTCTCCAGGAATTTTGCAATTATAGCAATTGCACTTATATACTGCCACATAAGTCTTAGTGCACTCTCAGTGGTTCACAGCATTTTGCTCCCAACATGCTGGGTACTCATTTTACTGACCTCAGAAACCTGAGTCAACCTTGAACTCTATCAGGACTGAACTCACAACTTCAGTTTTGGCTGAAGTGCAGTAGTTAAACCACTGGGCCACCAGGGCTCAATGTGTAAAGTTGGAATTTTTCAGATAGATAGACAGATAGATTAGATAGATAGATAGATAGATAGATAGATCTGCTCCTGTGACTTACAGTATCATCTCTGAAATTCTTAAACAGATTGTCATCATTGGCTGCAACTCATATCTGAGAATACAGTTCCTCCCTGAAGCAGAAAAAATGTCATTGGCATGAATTTGTTTAAGGTGGAGCCCAGCTTGCCATGAAGTGACCCACACACTATGATCACGGAGCCATCTCCTGTGGCACATATGAAATGAGACATGAGTTGTCTTGCTGGACATCCCGCTACTGTAATGGAGTAGACTGTACAGCCTGCGACTCAATGCCGAGTGATGGGTGGCGGTAAATAACCTGACTCCCTAAAGGGGCCAATGGCTATGGGCAGATAAGCCCCTCAGTGGAGGAAATGCCACTGGAAACCATCATATTGGGCCCAACTGCAAAATGAGCGGAGGAGGAACTCTGATTCCCAATGGTCATGGAGGCGGAAGAGGCCATGACAGATGGACTGACTGTGAAGGAGCACCTTGATAATATCCTCAAGGCTGCGGCAGTCCATTGCGGTTAAGGAGATAGGGGAACAGGGTTAATACTAGATTAATGGAACATCTGAGAAAGGTGCTGATATAGAGCAAATAAAATAGAACAGCTAATTCTGGTTAGCAATACAGTTGGAGAGCCCTGGGTTGCAGTTTCCAGGACAAAGGAAAATACTAACAATTTACCGTTCTTTCAGTGGTGCCCAGTTTTTACTAAAGTGGTATCTTCAGGTTGCCTAAAGGTAGGACCTCTCTTGAAAGGGAGCCATATTTCTCATGGTAAAGATGCAAATGAAAACTGTGCTTTCCTTCTTCAAAAAAGAAAGGCAAGTAGCAGCGGAAAGGGAAATTAATTTAAATTGAGATTGTTCCATTCTCTCCTTTTTAAAAAGTATCCCCTACTTTTCAAAAATTATTTTGTACTAAAATAATTCCTTTTGGCTTAGAGTCCCCCCACCCCCTTTGCAGGCAGCAAGTAAGCCAAAGGCAAATGCTTTTGTCATTAAAACCTGAAGCATTTTCTAAAAATGGAGCGGAACGGGGAATGAAATTTCTATGCTTAGCACAGACATGATATTTGTGAACCTAAGATTAAGGTGGCACCTATTATCGTATACACAAGTACTTAATTACATTAGTGATGCAAATGTTTGGGAAGATTATGCTTTTGTAAACAAAATGATCTTGTTATTATAGACAATTTGTGATAGCTGTGATGTAAAGGAGCCTCAGAGGAAAAATTAGTAGGTGATGAGTAACTTACTTTGTGCCTTCAACAAGGATTTCATTCAAATGCTGTTAATACTTGGCACTATGTTAACATTTTTACTGTCTAATTCTGAGCAGCAGGCTCCATAACAAATCTGTCCTTCACCTTTTTGTATTACACAGATGTTATTATCACCACTACAATAGAATAGAAGCCATTATGCCATCAGTAGGTAAGCAGCTAAATATTCCAGACTCTCAGTAATAATAATAATAACAAATGCTCTGATACAAAACTAATTTCACACCTCAACATGAAAAATTTAGGAAGCACTTTCAGACATTTATGTCACATCACTTTAACGAATATGTTTCATGGCTCGGAATCTGAGAGGTCGTGAATAAAGGTTTTCCCCAGAAAACAGAATAGTTTCATATTTACACCTGGCAGATAATAATAGTGGCTTTGGATATTGGCGTTGTGTTGTGAAAATAATAATTTTCCCCAACACGTGCTAATATGTGCTAAAATTATATTTTATTTGTTAACTTTTGATCATAATCCTTCTATAAACAAATTTCTTATTGGCCGATTCATTCCAGTACTAAAGGCCCAAACATACATTTCTTACAACTCTAAAATTAATTTGCTTTCTGACACATTCTTGGGTATAATATGAATTCACCATTGGATACTAATAGAAAGCCAAGCTACACACTAATCTCGGTGCTGCTAGCTCTACTTGATTCATTCAATTATTTGGGGAACTCACTTTTGCCATTGAAATTAATTAGCAGTGTGCTGGAAGTTCATTAGAATAACATTTGCTTGCTCTCCTTTATTATCACATATTAATTTTCTTCATTCACCATGCCTGTATCTTTCTGTTGAGTCTAGGTCTGGAAGTCAGGTTCAGCTAAGAGAAGGTTGGAGAGGATATTTTATTACTGACTTTCAGTTTGCTAGAGATACCTGGTTTTTGTTGTTCAGTCACACAGTCAAGTCTAACCCTTTGCGACCCCATGGACCACAGGACACCAGGCTGCTCTGTCATCTGCCATTCTCTGGAGTCTGCCAAGATCCATGCCTACCATGTCAATGATGCTGACTAACCATTTCATCCTCTGCTGTCCCCTTCTCCTCTTCCCTTCAACCTTTCCAAGCATCAGGGCCTTCTCTATTGAGTCCTTTCTTTTCCTTTGATAGCCAAAGTATTTGAGTTTAAAGAGATAACTTAGCATCAGCTATCACGTAGGCTTCCTCAAAATCTCATGAGACATGATTTTGCATGCCTTTTGAGATCTGCTCTTGTGCTACATGGTCGCAATATTGCTAATGGAATTGATTTTCTCACTGACCAGAACTTCAGAATGTGTGGACAATTGGGAGGGATTAAGGAAGGCTTTGCAACAACTATGTCCTGACTTTCTGACTTGGACCATCCAAAAGTATGGCTACTCTCTCCATAGAGTGGTAGGATTGCCAAATCTCAGAGTAGATTGCAGTCTCACAGAAGTGCAGTGCTTCTTAAAGTCTTCAAGGGACAGCTAAATCTCAGACTTAATGGTGCCAATGGAGCAGAAATTGCCATTTATATGTGTGATACGATATGTGAGGCCTAGCCCAAATGGCCTTGCCAGGTGCATTTTGCCACTTAATTGGCCTTCAAATTTTCCCCAACAATGTTCCTACACTGCCATATTATCTTGTTAGTCAAGTTTCAAGCAGATTGTAGATCCAACAGATCCTTTGTATGCCTATTACCTCAATCAGATGGTCCACAACCAATTTTTCTTCCTTCCAGTCCTACTCTGGCCTACTCATCCTTTCTTTCATAATGAAGGCTCATACTCTATGACTTTTCAAATTACCACCACACTGCTCCCTGGTTCTCATGTTCTGAGATTCTACTCTTCTACCTACCTACCTACCTACCTATCAAACCGTTTCTATAGTTCCATGCATTTTTGTTGCCTGGAAACTAATTTCACATTCCATCAGTTCCTTTGAAAATGACATAGTGCAATCATTTGCCTAGTCCATGTTAATGGGCTGGGCTTATTTTATTCATATTTTTCAGAATGAGCAAATAGCTTGGCAAATTCATATGCATTAATACAACAGATGTATTGCACTCATACTATCAAAGGCCATTTAATAGATTCACAAATAAAGGAAAAATATTTTGTTCCCTAAGAAATTATGAAGTTGGAAGTGATGTGCCTAGAATTTTCAACCCTGTGGTTTCAACTCTGTCCTCAGTTGGATCCAGGGGGAATGGAGATAAATAAGAAGAAAAATAAACATTGTTAAAGGTGAGAAGAGTTCTCTTTGTTTATTTATTTGAATTATATCCTTCTTTTCTCCCTAAAATTGCCACCCAAGGTAATTTATAGTAATTTTTTAAAAAGTAATTAAACCAGTTTTAAAATAATGTAATTTAAAATTATGTATTTAAAGAAGACTGTAGTTACAAATAGTTTGCTACAATATAGAAATGTAGTTTCTATAGTTCTATGTGTAGTTACAATATAGATCTATATGTAGTTACAATATAGTTTGCCTATATAGAAATGTTTTTGTGTGTCAACAGAATGACATCAGGGAGGTGATCAACCAAGCTCCCTTTGGTAGAGAGTTCCATTGTCTAGGAGTGGCAATTGAAAACACCTTCATGTCCTTACAGCCAATGTGTCTGAAGTTAGTGGGACTATCATTTCCAGAGTAGAACATTTTATAGCTGTCTGACTGAAAATATCCAATTCCACTACAGTGTTTATTCATTTCAAGTTTACCTTGACTCACACTTCTCGCATTCCAAATTCCACTTTTATGTGTTGTGCAGCCATTTCTCAAATTATAAAAGCACTAACTGCGTCTATTTATTGGTCTGTAAATGTGGCTTAGGATATGTGGGGGTGACCACCAGGCTTATGAAAATTAGGGCAGGAGAACACTGTTCAAAAATATGTGCAGGTAATACCTCTGCTCCTCTGGTGAGTCACTTCATTGAGGCCAAACACTGCGATCGGGATTTCAGATTTGTGGTGCTGGAATGTCACAAAAAGGATCCTTTCTCTCGTAAAAATATGGGTCAAATTCTTAGACAAAGAGAATGCTATTTTATTTATCGCTTGAACATGGGAATTGATTACACGTGTTTTCTGTGAATACTCTGACCGCAATTCACCTGTTTGAGTTCTAAAATCCTTTAAAAATGAACCATGGTTAGTTATTTTTTAACGTCCATCGACACTAAAGAATTCACTGAGAGAGGTCTGGGACACGTGTTGAATATCATTAAAAACTTTCATTAAAAAACTTTTATTAAATCACCAAGGACTATAAGGGTAATTCATAAATTATCATTTATTGTATCAATGTAAAGATATGACAAATCCGAGATGAATGTAAATATTGTATATAGTATGTATATAGTATATGATTACAGTTTTGATACTTTGTTGTTTGTACATATAGATCCCTGATGAAAAATAATTTGAAAATTCCAATATCGGAAGGAATTTGGATCTGAGATTGGATTATTTTGGTTTACTTCTGGATTAAATATACTTCTATACTTTTGCCCACCAAACGGTTTTCTACTTTATCTGCGTTCCATCTAGTTGTGTCATTAGCAGCAGAGCTATTCATACTTCTATTTTAATCTTCTCCACTATTGTATTCGATGTTTTTTGACCTGGAAAATTCATCTTTCAGCAGTAGCTCTTGATTTATTTTGGGTTATCTCATCATAGGGTTTTCATGGTAAGGAAATTTCAGCAGGGGTTTACCATTGCCACCTACTGCACAATACTAGTGCATGTTAGCTTGAATGTCACAGCCCTACACCTTACATGCTTTTTTGTTTGCTAAGCTGAATGGTCGCAAAGTAACCTTTCTTTATATGTGAGATGACAATCATTTTAGCTATCCTTCTTTATACCTTAGTCTAGATTTGACCTAGATAAAACCAGAATCGTGACTGCAGTCCTTCTCCCAAAACCAGAGCAAGAGTTTATGTTCCTTTCAAATTGAGGCGTAACACATTGTTCTCTTTTTCTCTGTGTCATTTATGTTTATCATATTAAATATCTTTGCTTTCCAGCATCATGGGCAATAAAGGAAAACTATGACACCCTCCTCGGGCTCCTTCTTCTTTTATTTAAAGAGGCATGGTTTCACCAAAGAGCTGTTAATAGCACTGCTGTTTTGGCAATCAGACATAAAACAAACCCAAACCCTCACTTTTCCTGTCTTAATCCATCAGGGAGTTTTCAGGGATTCTTTTTGTCTAAAATATTCATAGACAGCAAAATGTCCTCAATGCCCTACAGAATATATGTAGAGCCAGGCAAATGATTGATATGGAGGTTCTGTTCTGAGTCACTCACAGTAGGCAATCCTATTTGTCTTGACGAACACCAGAGAGCAAGCAGCTCATAAAATGTAAGGTAATAGGCCTCTTATTTTCTTACATTCCTTTAAAAAACATAGTCCAGTGTCTTCATTTCCTTGGATGTAACAAGTATGTTAAATAAATGAGAAAAGGGGATATTGTATTACACTCTCTCCTTTTCTCTCTCTCCCCCCTTGATTTCCTAGCTTGCCTAGCTGACACATAATACCTACCTCACAAATTAACCTTCAAGATCTCCCCCCCCCCCCCCCTTAATTTTTCTTGACATAGGGAAACAAATTTTTGAAACCTCACCATCTATTCTCTGGCAAAACTCCTTCGGTTACAACGGCAGGAAGACTGAAACATTGTTTGTGATGTTCAGGTCAATTAATCAGTGTAAAGGTTTCCTGTTATCTGTGTTCAAGCATTAGTCTGAACTCATGTGGGCTAAAAATGGGAATCAGGATTGGGGCATTAGTAGTAAACATAGCTACCATTTATAAGATATTATAACACCCCCAGAGTCTGTTTTGTGGGGCAATTTAGCAGTAAGGCTAAAGTAATGGATGCCATTGGAATAGCAGTGGGAGTCTCTTGATCCTTTGTTCTGGGTTACTTGCCCATTGTTATTTTGTCAGACGTTAGATTTCTTTTTTAAAAATTTTTTATTTATTCAATTTGTATAGCTGCCCCAATCGACATGCGATTCTCGGCGGCGTACATAAAATCCTCAACGTTTAAACTATAGAAACCCTTAAAATTCCTAAAAACACTGAAAAACTACCTCCCACCCGCACCAATTAAAAATCTAGTAAAAAACTTTTAAAAGCATGAGTGATCCTGCTCTAAATGAGCGGGAGGGGGGGGTTGATCCCTCTCCATCTCCTCATACCTGCCCTGCCCTTTGTATGTCGCAGCACCTCCTCTTTCCCCAAAATATCCTTCTACCCTTTGGTATAGTGGAGGATACTACTCTAATGGATGTAGGCATTTTTTATCATTTGTTGTTGTTGTTCAGTCGCACAGTCGATTCCGACCCTTTGCGACCCTATGGACCATCGTTCTCCAGGCGCCTCTGTCCTCCACCATCCCCCTCAGTCCTCCCAGTTCTGTGCCCATTGTGTCTACAATACCATCTATCCATCTCATCCTTGGCCTCCCCTTCTTCTTTTGCCCTCCACCTTTCCCAACATCACGGCCTTCTCAAGTGAATCCTCCCTTCTCATTTGATTCCCAAAGTACTTTAGCCTCATCTTTACTATTTGACCTTCCAATGAGCAGTCAGTGTTGATTTCTTCTAAGATTGACCTATTTGTTCTCCTCGCTGTCCAGGGTACCCTCAAAACTCTCCTCCAACACCACATTTCAAAGGCATCTATTCGTCTGCGTTCAGCTTTCCTAATTGTCCAGCTTTCACATCCGTACATTACCACTGGGAATACCATTGCTTTGACTATTCTAATTTTTGTTTTCAAGGTGATGTCTCTGCTTTTCACTATGTTCCCCAGGTTTCTCATAGCTTGTCTCCCAAGAATCAGTCGCCTTTTTATTTCATGGCTGCAATCCCCATCTGCAGTGATCTTAGATCCTAAGAAAGTAAAATCTGTCACTGCTTCTACTTCTTCCCCATCTATTTTCCAGGAACTGATCGGGCCTGTTGCCATTATCTTGGTTTTCTTGATATTGAGTCTCAAGACAGCTTTTGCACTCTCTTCCTTCAATCCAATCAAGAGATTCTTTAGGTCTTCCTCACTTTCTGCCATTAGGGTGGTGTCGTCTGCATATCTCAGATTATTGATGTTTCTCCCAGCAATTTTTATCCCATATTGTGATTCCTCCATCCCTGCATTGCGCATTATGTGCTCTGTGTATAAGTTGAATAAGCAGGGTGACAAAATTCAGCCTTGTCTTACTCCTTTTCCTATTCCAAACCACTCTGTCATTCCCTGTTCTGTCCTAACTGTTGCTTCTTGGTTCATGTACAGATTTCTCAGGAGGCATATGAGGTGCTCTGGTATTCCCATCTCTTTAATCACTTGCCACATCTTGTTGTGATCCACACAATCAAATGCCTTAGTGTAGTCAATAAAGCAAAAGTAAACTTGTTTCTGGTATTCCTTTGTTTTCTCCATGATCCAACGTATGTTGGCAATGTGGTCTCTAGTCCCCCTGCCTCTTCTGAAACCAGAAGAGGTTTACCACTAGAATTATTTCAGAATTATCATTACCACCAGAATTATTTCAGCCACTCCTTGCAGATTTTAAAACAGCCAAAAAACCCAGCCACCTATCCCACTTTGACAATAAACGCTCCCCCCACAAAAAATAAATTAATCTATTGTTACTTGATTCTAAGATGCTTTCACTCCATCTTGGTCAATGTAATGTATAAAAATGTTAAACAAGGTGAAGATAAGTAGAAATGAACACTCTGTTTGTTGGTATTCTTTATAAGCATCATACACCCTATTCCTAAAGTAGGTTCCTTGGATATCTTATTAATTGCATCACATGCCATATCCCTCAGGATATATCTTAAAAGCTTCAGATGTTTTTGGAAACAATAGATGTAACAATATATAATACTTTTCTAGTTCCACCCCCACTCCTCTGTCTCTCTGGTGAGTTCACCTTACAAGAACAAATCTCCACATTTTTCTATTAATGGATGAAATTACTTTTCTGCATGTCTTTTTCCTATAGTCAAGTAGGGGCTGTGAAAGCAAAGAGAGTAGTTTATTTCAGTATTTTTTCAGAGCAATATCCATAGTTTTACTGTTTTTTGGTCTCAGGTTTTCAAAGGTCAGAAACTTAGTACAATTTAATGCTTTTCTTCTCATCTAAAAAAGGCGAGAAAGGCATTGAAAAAGAAGCAGAGGGTTAGCAGCTTAGGAACAGACAAGGGTTACTGGAAGCTATGATGGTTCCCACAGACTTTGCTCTTTTTCTTTCCGAAAGGATTCAAACCTCTGCCCCTTGTCCATTGTAGGAAGATAAATGAGAACAAAATGGAAAAGCAAAGGAAGAAGAAAATAATTACTTAGAAGAATTGAACTTTTCAGTGTGTCAAGAAGGCAATTCAAATAAATGTGGTGAATCTGGCTTGTAATATTCCACCTTTAAATATAATAGGAGGATGTTCTTGCTAATGATTTATGAGCTAGGAGGTTAATCCATCTGCAGAGAAGCAGCTCATATAGATCTTTCAAACAAGAAAAGTTCATATTCGTTTAATAGCTTTGAATAGTACCGACTGAGAGACATAGTACTAGGTGCTTGGGAAGTGTCTGAAGAAAAATAGCAAAGACAATAACCAAAGTGAATGGTTGATGTTGTTGGGATAATGGCAGTCTTCCATGCCTTGACACTTAATTTTATTTAATTTTTGCATTTGTATGCCACCCAATCAGGAAGCCTGACTCAGGGCGGCTCACACAATAATCACACTATATATATCTATATCACATAACAATACAAATATACAATATACTCAATACACAATACTCAATACACAATAATTATACAGTATTAAGTCCAAACAATATACAGTATTCAATATAAACAATACCACATCACAATACTGCAGCAGCTGCTCCGCCCCAGCCACAATTAAGTCTGGGGGGAGGGGCGATGACGAAATCCTACCGCCTGCCGCTGCAATGGCCTTTTGAGCCCTGGTGAGGGGCAGGGCCCAGGATGCCGGTGCTGAGGTGGTCCTGGCATCCTGTGGTGGCCTCTCTGCCCCAGCTGCAGGAATCCAAGGGCGGCAGTGAAGTCCTGCTGCTGCAGCAGCCTTTTGAGCCCAGCCAGGGGTACTATTCCCTTCACAGCATAATGTGAATATTGTTTGCCAATAACTTATTGAAAAGCGTATTTTCCCACTTCTGGCATTTTGAAGTACATTTCTAGCCCTTCTTCCTGTTTGTTTTCTTGTTTCTGTTGTTTCGTTGATAGTCCTTTCTTCTTTCAGACCTCATACCAAGCAATAAGCATGGAAGTTTTATCGATGTGCTGGATATTCCATTTCCCTTCATTTTTCTTTTGACTGTCAAGAAATCTTTTTTCTGCCTTAAATGCTTCTAAAGCACTTCAATCAAGCTAGTCTGTGTTGAAAAGAAACAAAAGGAGTAGATGGAGATGAGTCTGAAATGATCTTTCCAGGTTTTCTCTGTGTTATTGTCATTTTGTTCTACTATATACCCTGCTAACTAGGAAAAAATCACCATTTCTTTCCAAATAGATATAGCCAAGTCCTCTCCTTCGAAACAGAGTTAAACAGGTGACTGGCTGTTGTTGGTACAATGATTTAGTAATAAATTGCTATAACCAAGGGACTGCAGTAGCT
This sequence comes from Bradypodion ventrale, assembly GCA_035047345.1. Taxonomy (NCBI): domain Eukaryota; kingdom Metazoa; phylum Chordata; class Lepidosauria; order Squamata; family Chamaeleonidae; genus Bradypodion; species Bradypodion ventrale. Next base: position 107,867,549 of record JAWDJE010000006.1, read on the forward strand.
CAAGTGACTAAGACGCTGACTGGGAGTCGGAAGGACAGCAGTTTGATTCCCGAGTACTGCAGGATGGAATGAGCTCCCATCTTTGTCCCAGCTCTTGCTAACCTAGCAGTTCAAATGCAAGAAATTGCAAGTAGATAAATAGGGACCACTTTGGTGGGAAGGTAACAGCATTCCGTGCGCTCCAGTGTCTAGTCATGACTGCAACATGACACGGAAACATCTGCAGAAGCAGACAGTGTTGGCTCTTCGGCTTTGAAACAGAGATGAGCATTGAACCCTAGAGTCGGATATGACTGGCTTTTGAGCAAGGGAAACATTTACCTTTTTAAGGGTACAAAATCAACACAAAACTATATAAATCCATTGTTTGTTGTAAATCTCACTGTGACTGGAAGAAACCATTGGTACAAGGATGTTGCAGGTATTGATGGAGATTTTTTTGTTTTGTTAATTCCCCCCCCCCCCCCCAGAACATCATGCACTTTGTTAAAAAGATATAGGTTGTATGGTTGGTTTAGAAGAGGTAGTTGAATACAATTCAGTAGCAAGTGATTTCTATTTATTCCCACCTCAGAGGGTGGGATGCATGGTGGCCCTGGGAGTGGGTGGAAAAACCAGGAACGGGGGTCTCCTAGAACTGCATGGGAACACACCACGCCAGAATGTCCAGTTACTGAAATGTGGTGTTGGAGGTGAGTCTTGGGAGTCCCCTGGACAGCAAGGAGAACAAATAGGTCAATCTTAGAAGAAATCAACCCTGCCTGCTCCTTAGAAGGTCAAATAGTAAAGATGAAGCTGAAGTACTTTGGTCATCAAATGAGAAGGGAGGATTCACTTGAGAAGGCCTTGATGCTGGGAAAGGTGGAGGGCAAAAGAAGGGGTAGGCCAAGGATGAGATGGCTAGATGGGATTGTAGACACTATGGGCACAGACCTGGGAGGGCTGAGGGGGATGGTGGAGGACAGAGGTGCTTGGAGGACAATGGTCCATAGGGTGGCAAAGGGTCGGAATCTACTGTGCGACTGAACAACAACAAGGTCAGCTGTTAGACACAACACAATAGCCAGTTGGTCAATATTTATGAGCACATGGAACTCTAGCTGCAATCTAAATGAGATTCCGGTCATGTCATATACGTATCGAAGCAGATGCTGGCCAATACCCGCCACCTTTAACTATAAACAATGCCCATTATTCACAGAATTCACAGGCAATAGTGCCTTCCATGCAACCAGCACTGTACAGGAGAAAGGTGACAGAGCCAGAAATTATTCAAGTTCTTGTTCATTTATAATGCACACACAACAAGCAGCTCATTGGTTTTTACATAGTCTTGTGAGCATGAATAAAGCCTACAAAATGTATGTTTCCATTTGTGCAGTTTTACTTGGTGTGTACATATGAATAAGTGTCTAGTACTTATTCACATGTCCACAGAAACATCTGCAGACACAGACAAAGCTGACACTTTGGCTATAAACAGAGATGAACACTGAGCCCTAGAGTCTGATACAACTAGTTTTTGAGCAAGGGCAACCTTTTACCTTTACTTATCTAACATGTAGATACATCTCCTTCCCCCTTCATAACAACATTCACGGCAATGCTGCCTTGTATATGCATATAACTCTTGGGGCATATCAAAGATATTCATGTCAGTATTGAAAATTCTAGCAGTCTATGTGGACCCATGCATGTAAGATACCTGTGCATATTTGTTGATATGTAATTTGCACTGTGATGTTTGTCTTTAAGAGCAAAGAGAAATGAAATCCTTTACCTTTAGCTGTTCTTTTTTTTAATGTTCAAATGCTGGATTTTTTAAAAAAAAACTTCTTCAGTTCTATTAGATATTTCAAACAAATCTAGGTATCCTTTCAACCAATTGTGCCAGCAGCACAAAAGACCTAAGTGAAAGAAAAGCAGGGAGTGTGGTGGGTAGACGAGAGAGATCATTTCTAGACAAACACCGGAGAGCTTTCTGTATATGTTGGCAACATGCACAAAGGCATTGTTTCATAGATATTATTGCTGATAGCTTTGATATACTGTATGGTTGTTTGGAGCCAATAGCGCATTGTCTTCTGAACAAATCTCATTGTGCCAGCGGTGTTGCTTGTATAGGATGCCTTATCAGCTGCAGCCAGAGCCAGCCACTCTTACACTCCCCTTCATAGCCGGAGAGGAAAATAAATTGTACCCAAGCAGTTAATAAGAAAGAATTATTGTGAGATGAATGACATTATGAGAGAGTACAGGTTTAGACTAAATATTGCTCTCCTAACTCCAGCCCCCTTAAAAGCCACCCTGACAGCTTGGGTGGAAATCAGACTTTTAAAGGATTGCAAATAAGATGCTGTTTCAGGAAAAAGCCTTGCATTTCCTCTATCCTGAAGTATTTACATATTTATTTAATACATGGCTTCTTTGTATGTATGTATGTATGTATGTTTTGTTGTTGTTCAGTCGCACAGTCGGTTCCGACCCTTTGCGACCCTATGGACCATTGCTCTCCAGGCGCCTCTGTCCTCCACCATCCCCCTCAGCCCTCCCAGCTCTGTGCCCATTGTGTCTACAATGCCATCTAGCCATCTCATCCTTGGCCTCCCCCTTCTTCTTTTGCCTTCCACCTTTCCCAACATCAATGCCTTCTCAAGTGAATCCTCCCTTCTCATTTGATGTCCAAAGTATTTTAGCTTCATCTTTACTATTTGGCCTTCCAGTGAGCAATCCGGGTTAATTTCTTCTAAGATTGACCTATTTGTTCTCCTCGCTGTCCAGGGCACTCTCAAAACCCTCCTCCAACACCACATTTCAAAGGCATCTATTCTTCTGCGTTCAGCCTTCCTAATTGTCCAGCTCTCACATCCATACATTACTACTGGGAAAACCATTGCTTTGACTATTCTAATTTTTGTTTTCAAGGTGATGTCTCTGCTTTTCACTATGTTCCCCAGGTTTCTCATTGCTTGTCTCCCAAGAATCAGTCGCCTTTTTATTTCATGGCTACAATCCCCATCTGCAGTGATCTTTGATCCTAAGAAAGTAAAATCTGTCACTGCTTCTACTTCTTCCCCGTCTATTTTCCAGGAACTGATGGGGCCTGTTGCCATTATCTTGGTTTTCTTGATATTGAGTCTCAGGCCAGCTTTTGCACTCTCCTCCTTCAGCCCAATCAAGAGATTCTTTAGGTCTTCCTCACTTTCTGCCATTAGGGTGGTATCGTCTGCATATCTCAGATTATTGATGTTTCTCCCAGCGATTTTAATCCCATATTGTGATTCCTCCATCCCTGCACTGCGCATTATGTGCTCTGTGTATAGGTTGAATAAGCATGGTGACAAAATGCAGCCTTGTCTTACTCCTTTTCCTATTCCAAACCACTCTGTCATTCCATGTTCTGTCCTAACTGTTGCTTCTTGGTTCATGTACAGATTTCTCAGGAGGCATATGAGGTGCTCTGGTATTCCCATCTCTTTAATTACTTGCCACATCTTGTTGTGGTCCACACAGTCAAATGCCTTAGTGTAGTCAATAAAACAAAAGTAAACTTGTTTCTGGTATTCCTTTGTTTTCTCCATGATCCAGCGTATGTTGGCAATGTGGTCTCTAGTCCCCCTGCCTCTTCTGAAACCTGCCTGCACCTCTGGTAATTCTCTTTCCACATGCTGCTGAAGTCTATCCTGTATTATCTTGAGCATCACTTTACTGGCGTGTGGGATGAGCGCGATTGTTCGATAATTTGAACATTCTTTGGCATTGCCCTTTTTTGGGATTGGGACGTATACTGATCTTTTCCAATCCTGTGGCCATTGTTTTGTTTTCCAAATCTGCTGGCATATTGAATGCAGTAATTTGACGCCGTCGTCTTTTAGCGCTTTGAAAAATTCAACTGGGATACCATCATCTCGTCTAGCTTTGTTGTTTGCAGTGCTCTTTAGGGCTTTTATGACTTCGCTCTCCAGGATGTCTGGCTCAATTTCTACTTCTTCCTCATTGTGATTGTCAGGAGTGTTGAGGTCCTTTTTGTAGAGTTGCTCTGTGTACTCTTTCCATCTTTTCTTAATCTCTTCTGCATCAGCTAGCTCCTTTCCTTCTTTGTCCCTTATCATGGTCATTTTTGCTTTAAATGTTCCCTTAATTTCCCCGATTTTTTTGAAAAGATCTCTGGTTCTGCCTCTTTTGTTGTTTTCCTCCATTTCTCTGCACTGTTCTTTTAGGTAGTTTTCCTTATCTCTCCTTGCTTTTCTTTGAAATTCTGTGTTCAAATGATTGTAGTTTTTCCTTTCTCCTTTGACTTTTGCGTTCCTTCTTTCCTCTGCTATTTTAAGAGCCTCATCAGACAACCACTTTGCTTTCTTACTCTTCTTTTCTTTTGGTATGGTTTTCTTTGCTGCTTCCTGCATGATGTCCCTCATCTCTGTCCATAATTCTTCTGGTACTCTATCTATTGAGTCTAAGCCATTGAATCTGTTCATCACCTCCACCGCGTATTCTTTAGGGATGCTGTCTAGGTGATATCTTTCTGGTCTCCGTGTTTTCCTTATTTTCTTTAGTCTAAGCCTGAATTTTGCGATCAATAGGTTGTGATCTGAGCCACAGTCTGCTCCAGGTCTTGTTTTTGCTGACTGTATGGAGGTTCTCCATCTTTGGCTGCAGAGTATGTAGTCAATCTGGTTTCAGTGTTGGCCATCTGGTGATGTCCATGTGTAAAGTCGCCTCTTGTGTTGCTGGAAGAGAGTGTTTGCTATGACCAGTGCGTTCTCTTGGCAGAACTCTATCAATCTTTGCCCTGCTTCATTCTGTACTCCCAGACCAAATTTGCCTGTTATTCCCTCCACTTTTTGATTTCCTACTTTGGCATTCCAGTCTCCTAATATAATTTGGACATCATTTCTTGGTGTCTGTTCTATGAGGTGTTGTAAGTATGTATGTATGTACCGTATTTTCCAGCGTATAAGACGACTGGGCATATAAGACGACCCCCAACTTTTCCAGTTAAAATATAGAGTTTGGAATATACTTGTTAGCTGCAGTTAAGTACCTGTCCTATAAGACGACCCCCGACTTTGGCACAGATTTTTCAGGGTTAAAAAGTAGTCTTATATGCCAGAAAATACAGTATGTATGTATGTATGTATGTATGTATGTATGTATGTATGTATGTATGTATGTATGTATGTATGTATGTATGTCATTGTTGTTGTTGTCGGCTGCAACTCGTATCTGAGAATGCGTTTCCCCCCTGAAGCAGGAAAAATACCAATGGTGTGGATTTGTTTAAGGTGCAACCCAGTTTGCCATGAAGTGACCCATACACTATGATCACGGAGCCATCTCCTGCAGCACATATGAAATGAGACATGCAGGATTTATCACCGGAACTGCAATGGACTGCCGCAGCCTTGATGATATGGACAAGGTGAGCCTTCACAGCCAGTCCATCTGGCATGACCTCTTCCACTTCCATGACCGTTGGGAATTAGTTTTCCTCCTCCGCTCATTTTGCCATTGGGCCCAATATGATGGTTTCCAGTGGCATTTCCTCCACTGAGGGGACCATCACCCCACCTAAAGGGGCTCATCTGCTCGTAGCTATTGGCCCCTTTAGGAATTCAGGTTATTTACCACTGCCCAACACTCAGCATTGAGTCATGGGCTGTATGGTCTACTCCATTACTGTAATGGGATGTTCGGCCAGACTTTTTTAATGTGCGTGTTTATTTACACCAATGAAACAGACAACACATAAAACAATAATATTAAACAAAACAATCCAAACAAGATAAAAGAAATCACAAACATTAATAAAATGCATACCTAGATTGTGTTAAACAAATTTAGAGTCTTACACTAATTGATCACCTACATTTTCTATTTGCAGGCAAAATGTAACTCAATCAACACAAACAAATGAGAATTGAATTAAAATTCAATTGAAAATAATAGAGTTCATTAATTGAGGAATCCTGCACATTTGTAATCAATTTACTTAAGAGGGAAATGATAGTTGAAAAGGAATGTTTTAGCTGTTTACGAAATGCCATAATTGCGGAAGCAGATCTAATTTCCAGAGGCAACTCGCTCTGTAAAGTGGAAGACATAGCAGAGAACACAAAGGGAAGAAAATAGGTAATTTGACTTTTTAAATAGATTTAAACCTGCCAGGGGGCCTTTGCCGCAATAAGGGGCTGCAAAGAGGGTGCCCCCAGTGCCCGGGGGCATGTTGCAGAGGCCTAGACTGCGCATGCCCAGACTGGCGGCAGCAGGCGTGGTGCACGCTGCCCCACAAGGCACTGGTGACAGCGCAGGGCCGGATATCTGACCTTGCACCCACCCCTGGAAGACAAAACCAGCAAGGAGCTGGATGCCACCACCATGCCAAGGATCTGGGTGCCGGAGGGGAGAGGAGGAGCCACTGCCACCAAGAAGCCTCAGCTGGGGAAGACTTGGGGCCGCGCGGATGCCCAGGGAAGGGAGACCCAGAGTGGCACCAGGTAGGCCTTCCCAAGAGGCACTTGGGGGGAATGCAACGGGGATGCCAGAGGCGTCGGGGGTGGGAGGGTCCCACATGGGGGCAGAGTCCATCATGAGGGGCATCCAGGGGAGGCGGGGGGGGGACCCAGTGAAGCAGGTACCTCTGCTAGTGCATCTGAAAAGGAAATCAAAGCTTTTGAAATGTGGCTCTACAGATGGCTGCTAAGGATATCATGGGTTAACCATATGACTAATGTAGAAGTGTGTGCTGGATGGCTAAAGAACAAGAACTGTTTAAGACAATTAAGCTAAGAAAGCTCCAATATCATGAGGAATAACATAAAGTATAGAATACTCCAACTTGCTCTGCAAGGAAAGATCCCTGGGAAGTAAGGCTCTGGACATAGACGGACTTCATGACTGAAGAACCTGAGAGACTGCTGTGGCATGTCCTCGGAAGAACTGTTCCAAGAAGTTAAGAACAGGAAGACTACCACTATGATGATAGCCAATATCTGGAATGGATACAGCACCTGAAGAAGAAGAAATATATAGAGTCAAAGCACATGGACAGGAGGATTACCAGTGATGATGGGGTGATGTCATCTGCCCTCTCCCCTACAGTTTTCTTGTTTGCAGAACGTAGCTGCACAGAGAAGGGCATTTACAACAGAATGTAATAACCACAAAGTATCCCCCCCCCAAGCTATCAGTATACAAAGATAAACAGGCATTTATGTACAAGATGTCCTTCACAATGTTGCAGAGTATGTCTGTCCCAGTGTCACTGTGGGTCAAATACACATGTCTGTTTCAGATAAAGAAAGCATTATCCATACACAGTTTGAGTTTAATTGTCTACAGTGCTTCTAAGGCTCTAAATCAATAAGAGTGAATGTGGAGCTGGAAGGTTGAATAGGCAAATGAAAAAGGAATTGGAATTCTCAAGTCATTTTATGAGGTCAATGCAACTGATCATTCAGGTCTGATTTTTGGCATATTTGTGAAAAGGAATGAATCCTGGCATTTTCCAGAGGAAAGCATATTGATTCTATATTTCGCTCTGAGTAACACTTCATATTCCCCCCCTCCTTTTCCTCTTTCTAATCCTGCTATTTATCAGCCTTGAAACTATGATCAATGTAAACTCTGAACATTGATAGATACATGCACTCACTGTTTGAATTTGTCAGCATGAAATGAGTTGGGCAGCTTCACGCTGGTTGTGTGCTTCATCTGCACCAATCTACTAACAGACTCTACATTTAGACTTGTCAAGCTGTTATTTGGACAGCATATACTGTACACTTTCTGTCAGCGCTGAGTGGCTAGTAAATTAAGACCTGGGTCTAGGCTTCAGGGATGGTTTATAGTGGTGGACCAAGGCACTCATGCTATCAGTACTGGAGTGGTCACCAAATATTTCTTGCATTTGCCTTGATGGAGACAGCAAATTTTAAAACACTAAAATTCATTGCAGAAGAAGAGAGAGAGAGAGGTTAGCAAATAGGGCCCTTCCACCAGTCTGGCTACATAACTACAGTGGTACCTCACACAATGATTTTAATCCATTCCATGTGGCTCGTTGTTGTATGAAACAATTGCTATACGATGCATGCATGGTATAGCGATTTCTCCTATGGGATGCATCGTACAACGTTTTTTTTTTTTTTTTGCTAAGTGGTTTTTCACATTGAAAAATTGTTGTATGATTTTTCCATAGGGAAAATTGTTATGTGGGATGCCATTCCCCTCCAAAAAAAACCTAATTGTTATACAATTTCATTGTTATATGGGGCGATTGTTGTATGAGGTTCCACTGCATTTCCTTGAAGCATCTACATTCAACAGTCACTTTTGGGAACCATTTAAAAAAAACAACAGCAGAAGAGTGACATGAGGTTGTAATATATGAAGCATGTATGTGTGTCAGGAAAATGGGTGAACTTGTGTGAGGAAGAGGTTAAAGGCCTAACTAAAGTATAGTAGAGGAAATTGTTTTGGGTAATTCTTTATCACCAGCTCAGGGAGGCCTTGCAGATTGTGCCAAAGGTGCCTTGAGAAGGACTCCAGACTGAGTGGAGTGAACTGGAAACATCTTCATCACTCATAACGATGAAGATATTGTTACCTGTATGAGTGAGAATCAGGGTCATTCTACTAGCCTGTCATACTTATTCTGATTGTATACATACAGGTATTTTTTCACGAGTGGAATATAAACACGTGAGCCCTTTTATTCAGGCATGAAAAAAAATTATTTCCTTGTAAAGAGGTAAGAGCGAGATGAGGGCCATGGTGGCTTAATGGTTAAGCTTGACAGCCAAAAAGTCACCAGGTTAGCAGTTTGAGACCCGAGTAATGCACAACGGAGTCGCTCCCATCGTCTGTCCCAGCTCTTGCAAATCTAGCAGTTCGAAAGCAAGAAATTGCAAGTAGATAAAAAGGTACCACCTCAGTGGGAAGGTAACAGTGTTCCATGCACTTTGGCATTTAGTCATGTCTGCTGCATGACGACAGAAATGTCTGCAGATGCAGGCAGGGCTGGCTCTTCAGCTGTAAATGGAAATGAGCCTCTAGTGCTGGACATGACTGGCTTTTGAGCAAGGGAACCTTTACCTAAGAGAAAGGCCTTCAGGAACAGTGGTACTCCTTCAGAATATATTAAAGTCCTGCTGCACATCTTTTTTGGGGGTACAAACAGGGATTTTACAAGAAAAGGAGGAGGAGGGAGAAGAAGAGGGGTGATGGTACTAGTAATGGCATGTTGAGGAGAAACTGGCTTTTGAATCGTCAGCTGTAACACTGAGAGGATGCTGAAGGCAAGCTTGTGCTATGATTTTTTTTTTATTCCCCACCCCTTCTCCTTGCTGGTTAAATGATGGAATTTAATCTGAGCATTTTCTCGGTGCTTTATTTGTTTTATTAAGACATTTATATCACCCCTGCCCCCTCCCATGCTGGTGTCTTCCCAGGGTGGCTTTACATTATAGTCTAGTAGCAACAATATAAAACAGTTCAACAGATAGACTGGATCAGCTATTTAAAAACCCACAACCTAAAAAGATAATCAGCCACATAAAATGAATGCCTTCTGGAATAAAATGGTTTTCAGCAATTGATGAGAAGCAACAAACCTGTTCCTATCCGGCACACACAGGCTTTTAGCTAGTGACCTTGTATTGGAAGAAAGACTTTTTAAAAAATCCAGCTGATATTTTGCTTCAGAATTCGGGAATCCTCTAGAGCAGCGATGGCGAACCTTTTATAGACCAAGTGCCTAAACAGAGGGGCAGGGTAAACTCTGTACTGGGTGGAGGGAGGAAGCACTCCCATTGGGCTGCTGGGCAGAGGGGTGGGGTGAACTCTGTGCTTGGGGAGGGAGGAAGTGTTCCCATTGGGTTCTGGGCAGAGGGGCGGGGCAAAATCTGTGGTGGGGAGGGAGAAAGCGCTCCCTTTGGGCTGCTGGACAGAGGGGTGGAGCGAACTCTGTGCTGGGGCAACTGCATGCATGCCAACAGAGAGGGCTGGGAGTACTCCATCATATATGTCATAGGTTTGCCACCAATGCTCTAGAGCTTTATAGAAGGGAACACATTAGCGGTTATGTTGGATAAAAATACTAAAACAGCAAAATACAAGGTGAGAATGACAAAATTTGGAAGGAAATAATTATAAAATTATCATAACTCCTGTAAACCTGTTGCATGAGGCAACACAACCTAAAGACCAGAGACAAAAGTGTGACATAATGTGGAATGTAAAGTTGACATGAGAAAAGTATGTAGTGCCCTGGGAGTGTAATGTGATTATCAGCCAGTTTAATGATTTTGTTGTGTGATGTGGGATTTTGATGTTGTTGTTATTATTACCTTTTCATTGTATGATCATATTTATTTGTATAACATACTGTATGTCTCAATGAAGCAAGCACCCATGTTTTTGAAGAGACCATATGGAGAACTCTATGACTGTCCTGGGAAGCAGAAGCATACATGACTGACTGGGGTTTCGGTTATTTGATGGACCAATGGAAAGAGCAGTGAAATCAAAGATGCTGCATGGTGGTTTCTGTGACCTTGTAGTTGTCCTTTGCTCAATGTGGCTATGAAAAGACACTTTTGAATTAGTAAAGGAAATCAAGGAACCAGGCATTGAATAAAAAGGCAGAAAGAAAGAGAAAGGGAGATAAATCAATACTGGCAACTGGAAAGAAAGAACATTAAAAATAAGATAATTGACATACTGTATCTGTCAGAAATTTGTTTACAGAACAGCTTTAAATACGCTGGCCCATCTGCATCTGAGTGAAGATGGACATGAATTCACCATAGGTCACTCTTGTGTGAAAGCAAGTTTTATCTGACCATAGGGTTCATCTCTGTTTACAGCCAAAGAGCCAGCGCTGTCTGCATTTGCAGATGTTTCCGTGGACATGTGGCAGGCATGCTTCGACACCGGAGTGCACGGAACACTGTTTACCTTCTCACTGAAGTGTTCCTACTTATCTACTTGCTTTTCTCGCTTTCAAACTGCTAGGTTGGCAGGAGCTGGCACAGAGATGGGAGCTCATTCCATTGTGTGGTACTCGTGTCTCGAACTACTGACTTGAGATCATTAATCGTCAAGTTTAGCATCATAACCACTTGAGCCACTGCAGTCCCTGAATTCACCAGGCCAAGTTGTAAATAGCTTTTGAATAAGATTGATGTCAAAAGTAAGTTGTAGGAATGCTGGACAAGAAAGCTTCATAGGGTGTGACGACATGTCTCTGATGCACAGAACCTAGTTGGATCAAACTTGAAATTCAGTTACCACCTGTAGGTTTCATCCTGTATGCTATTCTTTGTCTTTAGCAATTGTCTGACAAACAGAAGTTCACCAGGTGATATTTGTCTGATAATTCAAACACACCCATTGTCGAGCTATATAAGGCTTTATTCAGTTGATTTAAAATCCTATGTGACAACTACTACTACTGTTACTGCTACTGATTAAAAGTAGCAGCAGTAATGCTGTTTTACCACTCTTCACTGAAATATATTGGGACAGCGCATGAAACAAGATCTCAAAGTGTTTTAATTTTAACACATGCACACATGTGTGCGCATGATCGGTGTACCTGTCGATCTATCTGTTTATCTGTGTATATGGACAGATGGATAGTAGACAGGCAGAAAACAGAAGGAATCCTATAAATGTGTAACATGGGAAGAGTCTTAAATATAGGCCTTGTTGCCCATTTATAGTGTTCCTTATGTATTCTGGTTTGCAACTATCCATCTGTCTCCTTCCTAGTAGCTTAAAGCACATTTGCCCTTTCATAGATTATCCAAAGACACTCTGCCTTGATGGTATTGTTACGAAAAGCTCACAGCTGTAGAAATACTGGGTGAATTTTGTGACCTTAGTTGAGAGATTCTCATCCTGCGGCCCAGGGGCCAGATGTGGCCTTTGGCATCATTTCATGTGGCCCCACGCCCCCTCCACCACACCCTGAAGTGCCATGTGGTGGAGGAAGGGCAAAATGGCCATCCAGCCCCTGATGTTGTCTGAGAGAGCATGACCCGGTCCCCAGCTTAAAAAGGTTGAGACTCCTGCCTTAGTTGAAGTATTCTCAAAATACCAGAATGCAGATGTTATACAGTATTTGGCTAAAAATTCAGCTCAGCCTTATTTGAAAATAAAACCACACATTCTGAAAGTAGGATTTAGGGCCTGTAACACTCAACTTTATTTGTTGCAGCACAGTAATTGTGCAAGCAAGTGGACTAGGAGATCTATGTAGGATTCTCCAAATAAATGCAAACAACAGGGCTATAATTATAATACTATAGGCGGAGGCAAGTATCCCGGGATTTCCCGTATTTCCATGCTCGTTTGGCCCCTTTCCCACCGCCATCCCATATTTTCAATGGCGGGGAAAGTAGCTACAGCGCATGCGTGGCGCTGCCTCTGACTACCACACATGTGCAGTAACCCATTTCCAGGCCAAAGGGGTTTCTGCGCACGCACACAGAGGTTTCTGCACACACAGAGAGAGGTTTCTGCGCACACACACAGAGGTTTCTGCGCATGCACACTGCTGCCTGATGGCCATGCATACGCAGTAAACCATTTCCTGCCCGGCTCCTGGAAACTTACTGCGCATGCATGTCCGGCTCCCAGATTTTCAAAACCACGACTTGACGGGTATGGGTGGAGGTTTGGTATGGGCCAAATTCAACAGGGCTATAATTATCATAATACTCTAATAATACTATAGGCCAGTGATGGCGAACCTTCTTTTAGAGACTGAGTGCCCAAAATCCACTTATTTACATAAGAACATAAGAACATAAGAACAGCCTTGCTGGAACAGGCCACACCCCATCCAGTCCAGCATTCTGTCTCACACAGTGGCTCACCATTTCCTTCAGGGTATTCCCAAGCAGATGCCTTCACCTGCTTAGGGTTCCCTGGAAATGGCATTGAGAGATATCCTGCCTATCTCTCCAACCCGGAGGTTGTCCTTAGGTAGCCATAATTATAGCCATTGATACCCTTGTCCTCCATGAACTTGTCTAATCCTTTCTTAAAGCTGTCAAGACTGACAGCTGTCACCACTTCTTCTGGCAGGGAGTTCCATAGACCAGTAATCCTCTGGGTGAAAAAGTACTTTCTCTTATTTGTTTGAGAACTAGTACCCAAAAGTTTCATGGAGTGTCCCCTAGTTCTAGTGTTGTGCGATAGGGAAAACAGTTTTTTCTTATCTACTTTGTCCACACCGTGCATGATTTTATAAACTTCAATCAGGTCACCTCTTAGACGCCGTCGTTCAAGATTGAAAAGGCCCAACCGTTGCAGCCTCAGATGGTAAGGAAGGTGTTCCAGTCCCCTAATCATTCTGGTTGCCCTCCTCTGTACTTTCTCCAACTCCATAATATCCTTCTGGAGGTATGGCGACCAGAACTGTACACAGTATTCCAGGTGGGGCCTCACCATAGATTTATAAAGAGGCAAAATGACACTTGCTGACTTATTTTCTATACCCTTCCTAATGATCCCTAACATTGAGTTTGCTTTTTTCACTGCTGAGGCACACTGGGTTGACACCTTCATTGAGCTGTCCACCAGGACACCAAGGTCCCTTTCCTGGTTTGTCGCAGAGAGTTCAGACCCCATCAGTTTATAAATGTAATTGGGTTTTTTTGCATTATTTATCGCAAAGTGCCAACACAGCAGCAGGGGAGGAAGGAAAGGCTCCCATTGGGCTGCTGGGCAGAGGGGCAGGGTGAATGCTATGCTGGGGAGGGAGGAAGTGCTCCCATTGGACTGCTGGGTAGAGGGGTAGGGTGAACTCTGTGCTTGGGGAGGGAACAAGTACTCCCATTGGGCTGCTGGGCAGAAGGGCAGGGCAAACTCTGTGCTGGGGTGACTGCATGGGTGCCCAGAGAGAGGACTCCAAGTGCCACCTCTGGCACGTGTACCATAGGTTTGTCACCGCTACTATAGGTGGCGGTTTGGTGTGGGACAAAGAAAAGTCAAGTATAAATGCATGCTAGACTCCAGTCAGTTTATCAGTCTTATTCAGGTCGTTGTTAGGCTAAATAGAACAAGAATGGCAAAGCACATTTATACACTCATGTTTGTTCCAGATACATCACCAACAATTTTGTTGAACAATGAAGTATTACAAATGGGTCATTACTCACAGATTTCTCTTATCACTGTCCAATCCCCCTTTCAGACTGGCATTTCTACTTTCCTCAATAGCATATGGCTGTTATAGCTCATTTACTCAATCAATCTAGGTTTCCTTTGAATCTAAATTGTACTGATTCCTAATCCAGTAAGCGTTAAAGCTATGGCACTGTGCTAATTGTAGTCTTCATGTGGCACGGTGCAAACTGATGATGTAAGAAAAAAAATCAAGTGTGCAGGAATATCAGTGATTCTGTTGGTTCAGGAGCACCCACCAAATGATGTTCTGTGGGACTCTTCGCAACTATCCTCGCATATTAATACCTGCCAATTGTGACTTATTTAAAAATGACATTGCCTCCCCATCAGATCCTAGTGAGTTTGACAGTTCCCTTCTCATCATTTGTCTTATTTCACCTTTTATTCTTTAAAGAAGATGTTTGGTTTGTTAAATCACAGCTTCTTGTGGTATTTGAATGAGAAACTGTAGTCTGAAATTCCTTACAGAATTTGATCCTAGTATGCTCTTCTGATAATGTCGTCAGCGGCTGCAACTCATATCCGAGAAGGCATTTTTTCTTGAAGCAGAAAAAAATGCCATTGGCATGAATTTGTTTAAGGTGGATCCCAGCTTCCATGAAGTGACTCACACACTGTGATCACGGAGCCATCTCCTGCGGCACATATGAAATGAGACATGCAGGATTTAAAACCAGGACTGCAATGGACTGCCACAGCCTTGATGATATCGACAAGGTGCACTTTCACAGCCAGTCCATCTGGTATGGCCTCTTCTGCTTCCATGACCATTGGGAATCAGGAAGTGGTTCCTTCTCCCCTCATTTCGCCATTGGGCCCAATATGATGGTTATGGGCTAATCCACCCGTAGTCGTTGGCCCCTTTAGGGAGTCAGGTTATTTATCACTACCCAACACTCAGCGTTGAGTAGCTGGCTGTACAGTCTACTCCATTACTGTAGCAGGATGTCCAGCCACACATGTTAGGAGTATATTAATCCTAGTTTTTCACATCCACTACTATGGAAACTATGGTTTAATGCACCAGGAAGCCTCTTTCTTTTTTAAAAAAATATTTTTATTAAATTTTAACAACATTACAAAGTAATAAAAATTGAGCAAAACAAACTAATAATACAGACATCTATAAGTATTAACAATACAGTAAAAAGTATATTATATATATATATTTAAAAATAAGAAAAAAGGAAAAAGATAGAATCATATAATTCAATCAAATATTAGTCTAAGAGGAAGCCTCTTTCTAAGCTAGGCACATGGCTTTGGGTGGGGTGAGGGAGAAAATGTGGGAAGTGGAGAAAGGTGGGAAAGGGAAATATTTAAATTAATTGCATTGACTAGCAATGTGGCATATGAACCGGATCTTACAATATCAATACTCACAAAGGTGTACAGAAAGTATGCAGATTATGTGCAAAAATAACTTTTGCCATAAAGTACACTTATTTATTACACTTCCTCTTTTGTGTCTTGATCAAACCCTGTACTGCCAAAATGAAACCACCTTCTCAACTTTGTCATTGCCCAAACCCAAGTCCTCATCAGTGCATGTCTCTGGCAACAACCTGCAGACCAGTAAATGACCCGGACTCTGTGTCTCTCCACATTCACACTGTGTGTTATTGTCCACCAGCAGTCACCACGAGCATAGTGGTCTTACATTTAGGGACTCCAACCCTCAGCCTGTTCAGGGTCCTCCAAATAATGTAGAGAAGGTTGAGATCCTCAGCTATATCCTCCTTTAATGTTGTTCCTTGTCCAGTGAGCTCCTTCCTCCATCTTCTAATTTGGTTTTGCTCTTGTGTACCCTCAATAATGTTTGTTCTTGCTATAAAGCTCTTCCTGGATCTGAGCTGGTGGACTTGATATCCGTTCAGAGGGTGTCGAGGGTCATTCTCTTGTTTAGTTCTCTCAGTGCTGCTACTTCTCTCCTGGTCTTAGATGGAGTAATACCAATAAGAGGGTATATTTTATCAACTGGTGTAGATTTGGGGCATCCTATCACTATATGTATGGCTTCAGTTGCATTGACCTCTCAACTTGTTTTGTGTGTGTGGATGCACACCATACTGGAGCAGCGTACTCTGCTGCAGAGATGCTCAGGGCTAAAGTTGATGTGCACAGTGTGGATGGTTGAGTCCCCCATTTATAGTTTGTGAGTTTCCTGAGGATGTTGTTCCTTGTACTGTACTAACTTTGGTTTTGGTATTCAGGCAGTGCTGCTTAAAAAAGAGTCAAGCATCACACTGAGGTATTTTGGTGTTTATCAGTTCTGTAATTGGTTCCCTTGCACATAACATTCAACTTAACCCTTGCCTCTTGGTTTTGAAGGTGGAAAGTACATACTTGAGTCTTTATTGCACTGATGGAGCTTAAGGAACCACAGTTTAAGTAAGATGCGAGAAAGCTGGATCAGCAGGTGTACTGACTTGGGCTTCTGGTAATTGAAGTCCAAGAACAGCTGGAGACCAAAGTTTGCTGACCCCCTGGTCTAGAGGAAGGTGGCAAAGATGATGAAGAAAAGTAGGGTCTGTGAGGAACAGCGAAAAGAGACAGGGTTTTTTTTTTATCTTGAGGAGGAGAAGACAATATGACAGGTGCCTTAAGATATATGAAGGTCTGTCATATGGAAAGGTGGAGAAAACTTGTTTTCTGCTGCTACAGAAGAGCAAAATATGAGGTAGAATATCATGGTATGAGCAGGTCTGTAGTGGAACCAATTATCTCAGCAGGTGGTAGAATCTCACTTGCTAGGTTGGATGCTCATCTGTGAGGAGTATTTCAGATGGAATATCCTGTGTTGGAAGGGAGTTGGTCTAGGTCACTTTGAGGGTCCCTTACAATGCTACATATTTATGGTACTGTACTACAAAGGGACTGCAGTGGCTCAAGTGGCTAAGACACTGACTGGGAGGTGGAAGGTCAGCAGTTCGATTCTTGAGCACTGAAGAATGGAATGAGCTTCCATCTTTGTCCCAGCTCCTGCCAACCTAGCAGTTTGAAAGCAAGAAATTGCAAGTAGATAAATAGGGACCACTTCGGTGGGAAGGTAAACAGCGTTCCGTGTGGTCCAGTGTCTAGTCATGTCTGCCACATGACCATGGAAATGTCTGCAGAAGCAGACAGTTCTGGCTCTTCAGCTTTGAAACAGAGATGAGCACTAGAGTTAGATACGAGTGGCTTTCAAGCAAGGGAAACCTTTACCTTGATGTTGTGTATGCATGTAATTCATCTGCCACTGCACGCAACTCAGCTGCCAGCTAAAGAAGCAGAATCTGCCACTGCACGCAGTTCAGCTGCCAGCTATAGCGCAGCTGAAGGAGCTCAGCTCACGTGGTTCCAATTACCCAATCAGCAACTAGTGCGGTTTTGTATTTGGGAATCAAGACAATGGAAGCAGCTGTAAACTAGCCTAACACATCTTTATTGCATGGAGTACAGCACGAACATGTGGTAATGGTGGACAAACAGCTCCTTTTATCCAGTGGCTATACATTGAATGTGGCTCTTTGATAGCGCATTGGCTACTGTCCGTATGACGTCATCCTTAGTCACGCCCTTCTTGTCCAGGTGAGATGAGGGCGGGAATCTTTCCCGCGCACCTGAAGGTATTTTAGGAATGTGTACCATGTGAGCTGAACGCTCGCTATTTCCCCCTAGTGGTCACTAGCTCGCGTTCTCATGTGGTTTGTTACATTGTTTCTATTGCAAGATACAGATTGTTACATTCGCTCATTCATGTGGTTACAGATTGTTACATTCGCTCATTCGTGTGGTTACAATTACATTCAATACACAACACGTGGTAAACCTTCCCGCCACAGGTGAACCACGCCAGGTATGCAGTATGTCAGAATGACGTCACTGCGACCACAACCAATGGGCGCCCTGCGGGTGAAATTCAAATGTGTTGTATCATATATAAGGAGCTGCATCTCCGCCATTACCTCCTGTACAGATTGACCATGCTGCAATAAAGAAGTGTTTGGCCCGACTGCTGGCTCCTTGTGCAATCAATCTGCCTACATCAAACTTTACCTTTACTACAATTCTGTGGATCCATAAAGGCCAGAGTTCAGACAGCAAACACTCATGCTCTGGTGTGTCAAAGATGTATGAATGTTTATACGACTGTTTTCATAAAGGGGGAAAATCCTGGGAAGGAGGATGAAAAAATAAGTGTGCTCTTCTTTCCCTGCTGATCCATTTGGCCTCTTAGTTTCAACATTGTTCTACCTAGTAACAGTTGCTAAGAAGAACAAGTTTTCCACACTAATGACCAGCAGATGTTCAAGTAGTTGTAAACCCCCTCAGTAGGCACCCATAGTTTCCCTGTGGATTATTTATAGATGACAAAGACTTTGCTGAAGTCCAGGCAGCTGGGAATAATTTTCCCGAATGATTTCATTTCAAATGTTGTTTTGAGGTGATAATGTAATTAATGCAGTTGAGAAA
Source organism: Bradypodion ventrale (assembly GCA_035047345.1). Lineage (NCBI taxonomy): Eukaryota > Metazoa > Chordata > Lepidosauria > Squamata > Chamaeleonidae > Bradypodion > Bradypodion ventrale. The sequence goes on from JAWDJE010000006.1 coordinate 107,886,203, forward strand.
TGAGAAATCATGCTTCCTGCATCTGGGAAGTTTCTCCTCAGGAACTCCTTCTGACTTACTATTTCTGTCAAGCAGGGTAATGTGCCTTCAAACCTTTTGCTGACAGAAGACATATCACAGCATTGGCAGAAGTGGAATGTGACAAAACAACCATGGTATGGAAGAGTGGCTGCCAAACATATTCAATAACACACAGAGGCTCATTCAAGGAAGGAAATAAATAAATCAGAACTGTGAGGAACCTGAAAAGGCCAGTCAAGGAGTTTAAAAAAAAGCGCCTTCTCAAGCGTTGTGAAGAAAGCAACAAAACAACAAATGTTCCGTTTGCATTAACAAGGACTTTGGAGGCTCAGTATAATGGCAGGCTTCTCTGTGTATACATTCTACTTACTCTAAATTTACCATATCTGAAAAAGGCAAAGAAGAGAGGTATAAAGAAAAAAGAATGGTGAGGAATGGTGAGAAAGATCAGACAAGGCACACCAGATTCTGAAATGTGTTTCGAATGAAACATTCAAGAATCCCCCTCATATAATAAGGTGAAATTAATACATTATATCTTAACACAAAGTGCATGTTCCTATAATAGAAACAAGTTTTAGATTTACATCTCAGATGAAATTATAGCCTTAAAACTGAGTAGGGGTAATTTTCGCAAGGATTGTGTGCTGTTGAAATTTCAGCTAGCAGTTGGTTGTTATAGTATATGTTACTAAAAATGATGGTTTAATTTCCAATTAGCTCTAAAACTGTATAACAGCTGTGCAATAACAGCTCCCTTATGGATATCTAAAATAAAGTGGTAAATATATACAGTGACAGCGTAAAGATTCTTTCATACATTCCTTATTTGTATAAAGGAAGAATAATGCAGTCAGTCTGTTTGCCTTTCACATTCTCTCACATTAAATTTACCCAAATCTGCCCGAACACGTACATGCAACAATTGATATACAGTAATACCTCATACAAAGTCTGCTTCATACAACATCGAATTCATACAACATCACCTAATTCCTTGAAAAAAGTTGACTCATACAAAGTCGCTGCGACTTTGTATGAGGCATTGGGGTTTTCCCCAGGTTGCATTGTGCCTGGGCAGTATAAAAGGCAGGACACATGTGTGCCTTGCTCTTGTGGGTTTTGCACAAAGTGAAGTGTTTAGGAGTGGTTTTGAGTGCGATTTTGGATTTTTAAAATTTTTGCGTCATAATTTTTAGAAGCATTCCTGGGATTTTTGCAGCATTCCTCAAGTTCTTGGACAATCAGGGTTGTTTGACATGTTTTTGCAATGTATTTAGCCTTTATTTACAATGATTTCTTAAATTTCTGTCAGTTTCCTGTCTGTTTCCTTGATTTTGCCCTGAAGTCTGTGCTGTTACAGTACAATGTATCTCTATGGAAACAACGTTGTATGAGGCATTGCGGCAAGGATTTGGACGTTGTATGAAGCATCGCAGCTAGGATTTTGCATGCCTCATACAAAGTCCAAATCCGTATAAAGTCCAAACTTGTGAAACCAAGTTTGGACGTTGCATGAGGTATCACTGTAATACTCTTCTGTATTTTCTGGGTGGCCAATATCTACCTGTATCATCCAATGTTCTTTGTTTGTGTAGCCTATTTTCTGTAAATACTACATACATTCAAAGTGGTATAAGGGAAGCGATGCTCTCACAGAACAAAATATTCCAGATTATAGTCTAATGAGTCATGCCATGGAAGATGTAATTGTAATAAATTTAATGCTTGGCACCTGTTCTAGTATGCTTACAGTTTCTCCCTTGCTCACCACTGTTGGGTCGACCTTGTAACAATGGTAAACTGTATAATCAAAAGATGGGAGCACTCCATATTTAATGGAATTTCATTGTCCATTTCTAATCACACAGCCCTTAGATAAGAGGGGGGAATCAATTTCAAAGCTGTGTTTTAATGTTCCTTCTAAGCCTTGGATTCTCAACCTGTGGCCCATGGGCCAGATGCAGCCCGTGGTGCCATTTCATGTGGCCCACCACCACCTCAACTACATCAGGAAGTGCCATGTGGTGGAGGAAGGGCAAAATGGCCATCCGGCCCCTGAAGCTGTCTGAGGGAGTGTGACCCACCCCCTGGCTTAAAAAGGTTGAGAACTCCTGTTTCAAGCAAAGAGTAGGTCTGAAGGAATTTTAAATGTAAGAATTTGTCAAATAGGGAACAAAGAAACAAATCTCAAAATGTGAAGAGTTCAGTTTGGTAACTTTATTATAGGGCATGCCTCTAAACCTGAATCCACAATACAAAAAGCTTAATTCTTACCTCTGGGAAGATTTATTTATTTATTACATTTTATGCTGCTCTGTGAAGGGACACAAAGGTGGTTCACACATCATTAAAGCAAACTGGAATTAAAACAAAAACACCATTAAAAAGTGATTAAATGCAGTAATATTACAACAAACAATTTAATAATGTTGCAAGTAAGTTAAAATGATATAGGCGCAGCAACTGAAGGGCATCTAACTATGTTAATATTTGATATTTTAAATCTTGTCTTGCAATAAATGTTTTAAACTCATCACCAAAAGGACAGGAAAGAGGAGAGGAGCCTAACCTCATGGGAGAATGTGTTTTATAACTTGAGGGCAATTACTGAGAAGGCTCTTTCTTGGGTACGCATCAACTGTAACTGCAAAGTGATGGAACTGACAGGATGGCCCTCACAGAAGAACTTAAGACTCAAGGAGATCTAGGTGGAAGATATGGTCCATCAGGCTGTCTTGTTCCCAAGCTGTACATGGCTTTAGAAGTCATAAAGAAAAAGCAATCACACATATATACCACCCGTAGTGCTGAGTGCACTCTCTGGGTGATTCACAAGTTAATTAGCATTTTGCCCCAAACATGCTGGGTACTCATTTTACCAACCTTGGAAGGATGTAAGGCTTAGTCAACCTTGATCCCTGCTCAAGATCGAACTCACAACCTTTTGGTTGCAGTACAGCTGTTTAACCACTGCACCACTAACACTCTGAAGAGGGCTCAGAAACGGACCTGCAACCAATGAAACTGCTTGTAACAGAACAGTTATATGCTTTATTTAACCAGCACACATGAACAGTCTGGCTGCAGCAAATTTCCAAACATGCTTCAAAAGCAAACCTATGGGAAGTACACTGTAGCAGTCTGAACAGAATGTGACTAAGCTATGTACCACTACAATCAAATTGGGTGTAAAAGCCTTGTTATTTCCCTGATGAATTAGTTGCCTCTCTATCACCACCAAGGTATATTTTACACACCCCACTCTCTTTTTTTTAACCATCTGTGGATATTTTTTCATAGTTTGTCTTATGGTCACAATGCTTTAATCATTCAAATACCAAATGCCAATTTCAAATTTTACGATACTGTGAAAGCAATAAAGACCAAAAGGAAAATATATGTCCATAAGGGTACAGATTTGGATGTCACAGCAGTGGTGACTCTGCCATAGATTTTAGCCCAAACTTTAAAGGAGGTATCCTAGGTGCTGAATAAATTCATTACCCCTATGGCATTGGAGTCATCAGACCCCATTGCTCAGGGATCACCTGCTCGCAGGATGACTGAAACTTCCACTCATGTTGGTAATGATGAAATGAGTTTTCCTGTCTACACACCTAATCTGGTGACTGGCAACATAGTTTGGGGACAGTGGAGCACTAACTAGTGATACAGTGGACATTTTGATTAGCAGGACAATAATGTCATTTGCCATCTCTCCTAAGGCTTTTCTAAGCCCTCTGACATGTGTTAGAGTTTTCACCACTAAAGTGGAAAGGTATGGCAGGTATGATTAGTAGATGAAGCACAAAGAACATTGTTACCTTTCCAACCAAAGTGGTACCTATTTATCTACAGGCATGACTAGATGTTTGAGTGCATGGAATGCTGTAACTTTCCCTTCCAAAGCAGTAAATATTTGTCTACTTGTAGTTTCTTGCTTTCAAACTGCTATGTTGGCAGAAGCCAGGACAGACAATGGGTGCTCACTCCATCGCAAAGCACTCAGGTCTCAAATGGCGGACCTGCTGACCTTCCAGTCATGAAGTTCAGTGTCTTAACCACTAAGCCACTGTGCACCCTTACAATTTAGATTAGGGATAGGTAAACTCTTGGGATCTTCTGGACCCAACAGGAAGCACATCAACCAACAAATATGAAAACAAAAACTGGAAATGGCCAAAAAACTACTTCCTGATTGAAATTAAAGAAGTGATGGAAGACTCTGCAGTTTGTTTAAAAGCAGGTTCTCTACTTTCACTCACAATATTTTCCAGCAGGAGGAATCCAGTAGGACACATGGGATAAGAGTATAGTAGTCACAGCCTGGATCACCCATTTCTGGTTTAGAATAATAGAGTAGCCTAGAGCACATGATAGCCTCATGTGTGCCTACGAGATTGTGTGGAGAGCTGGACCATAATAAGCTGAGCGCAGAAGAATAGATGCTTTTGAAATGTGGTGTTGGAGGAGAGTTTTGAGAGTCTCCTGGACAGCGAGGAGAACAAATAAGTCGTTCCTAAAAGAAATCAACCCTGACTGCTCATTAGAAGGTCAAATAGTAAAGATGAAGCTAAAGTACTTTGGACATCAAATGCGAAGAGAGGATTCACTTGAGAAAGCCTTGATGCTGGGAAAGGTAGAGGGCAAAAGAAGAAGGGCGAGGCCAAAAATGAGATGGCTAGATGGTATTGTAGACACAATGGGCACAGAGCTGGGTGGGTTGAGGAGGATGGTGCAGGACAGAAGTGCCAGGCGGGCAATGTTTCATGGGGTCTTAAAGGGTCGGAATCGCCTGTGCGACTGAACAACAACAACAATTCAAAGTTCATAAGGTATTGATTACTTCTTCCTTTCTTTGACGCCTCCTCTTGTTGATATATATGGCAATTTACAGAAGCGTGCCTCTAGGTCTTCCTTGCCAGTTGTGTCTGACTCTAGGGGGCAGTGCTCATCTTTTTGTACAGCCAAAGCGCCAGCATTGTCGGCATCTGTAGATGTTTCTATAGTCTTGTGGCAGGCATGACTAGACGCTGGAATGCACGGAATGCTGTTACCATTCCTGCTGAAGCAGTACCTATTTGTCTATTTTCAAGTTCTTGCTTTCAAACCACTAGGTTGGCAGGAGCTGGGACAAACAACTGGAGCTCATTCAGTAACATAGCGCTTGGGTTTCCAACTGCTCACCTGCAGACCTCCTGGTTGTCAAGCTCAGCATCTTAACCACTAAGCCACCATGAGCCCTCGTATCCCTCTACCTCTCCAAAAATAAAATAAAATAATCTCTAAATCCTTAGCTAGCTGCCATGATTGTAGAAGCCCAGCCTGATTGACGTCTTCAGCCCTTTCAATAATTACTTCATGTAATACATTCTTTGCCAACTTTGCCACAGTATTCAACAGAGACAAGGTCTGTAAAGAAACTAATAGAATGATAAAATAGGGCTTACACTGGGCAAACATTCATTAACAGAAGGACCGTTGATATCTCTTTTGCATTCCCTAGAGGTTATTCCTACAGATGGCTTGGCTTCATTGCTAAATTAAGAGGGCTTAAAAAAACAACACCTTTCTTTTATTTGGACAACGGTTGGTAACAAGAGGTCTGTTCCACAACTGTTTTCACTGCTGCGATTTTATTTATTCATTCATTTAAAAAAAAACTAAGTAAAGGTCACCCTTGCTGGAAAGCCAGTCATATCTGACTCTAGGGTTCAGTGCTCATCTCTGTTTACAGCCAAAGAGCCAGTGATGTCTGTGTTTGCAGACATTTCCGTGGTCATGTGGCAGGCACGACTAGACTCCGGAGTGCATGGAATGCTGTTGCCTTTCCCGCTAAAGCGGTACCTATTTATCTACTTGCAGTTTCTTGCTTTCAAACTGCTAGGTTGACAGGAACTGGGACAGAAATGGGAGCTCACTCCATCATGCAGCACTTTGGTCTGGAACGGTTGACCTGCCGACCTTCCAGTCATCAAGTTCAGCATTTAACCACTAAGCTACTGAGGTTCCTTTTTTTTTTTTTAAACTAAGTTACTATGCATCCCCCCCCCCCCCACTTTTTAGTGGTGAGGATCTAATGGTAAGAACTGGAATTCCTCCAGGTGTCTTGCTGCTCTAACACAGAAAAGCAGAAGGAATCAGGGGTTCTGTTTCCTTTTTAGATTACTTTCTTGACCTGCAACTTCCACAATCCAAAGCCATAATATACACCAGTCTTGCTGGCTGTGAGAACCGTGGAGTACTAGTAAAAAAAAAAATACTTTAGAAAACTCTATGCCACCCAGATCCTAGAAAGTGGTTCATGAAACCAAACCAACTTTGTTAACCATCATTGGATGCTGTCATGGTATATAAATGTAATAAATTAATAAGATAACTAAATACATTACAAAACAAATGGAAGACAAAACACCTGATCTTCGCCTTGGAGCTAAGTAAGGAGGAGTTGCAGCAGGGAAGAGCCCTGGCGGCGCAGTGATTAAACTGCTGTACTGCAGCCAAAATGTTGTGAATTCAATCCTGATGGGGATCAAGGTTGAGTCAGCCTCCCATCCTTCCGAGGTCTGTAAAATGAGCACCGAGCATGTAAAAGTCAAGCTGCTAATTGCCTTGTGAATCACTCAGAGAGTGCACTAAGCACAATGGGGTGGTACACAAGTGTAATTGCTATTGCTATAGATGTGAGCTCAGGGAAGGCCAGATGTTTGTTTGTAATGCTGTACAATGGTTTGATGCTCAGTTCATACCATTTTGCTAGACTGAATGTGCTGCTAGAAAAATAGGCATACAAAAAGGTGCTACAAGAACCTGCATGATTATGATGGTAACTGTAGAAATATCTTCCCTTCCTTTCTTTTTCCCGCCTTACCTCCTTCTCCAAAACACAAACATAGCTTTCATTTCTTGACTTGATTGGGGGAAAACATCTTGAAAACATCCTGACAGTCTTTGTTAGTGCTGACAAATTAAAGAAGTCCAGATTCAACCTACCGTAAGTTCAATTTCTTTGAGAACAGTTGTACGTGTTGGCAGTGGCAGGGTGTCCATGATGAGAAGTGAGGAGCTATACTGCCCAATCTCATGGTCTGATTGCCTTCCCACCATCTCACCTTCAGGGAGGATCAGAAATTTTTTATCCCCCCACAATTGCCACCTCTGCTCAAGTTGTCCGTGTTATGGGGCACACGATGCATGAGTGGATTGCAGCCACTAGACGGCAACTGTAATTCGGAGCTGCCATGAATAATAAATATATGGTGATTGAAAACCAAAAGGCCATGAGACTAGCTAGACAAATCTGTCAGTCTTAGTTTCTCTGACATTTAAATTATTCAAAGAATTAAAGCAAAATAAATATTGTGACAGTTTAAAAAATTGCTAATTTATTTCAGGGTGAGCTTTTGTGGATTAAAAACCACTTATTGAGAAACAATTAGTACAAATACACATGCTCTGTTTTTATACATGTCCCCATGGTGGTCATAACCAGGTGAGGATACAAATAATAGACAAAGTGACCAGGAATAATAATAATAGTTTACTACACTGGTCATTAACCATGGCAAAGTATAAAAGCAATCAAACTAGGATATAACTGGAACATGGCAATTAAAATTAACACAGTAAGATCAATACATATTAAGATTGTCAACATAAGAGATAAAACTTTACATATAAAGCAATTTTGTATTATTAAAATGTAGATAGGACTGTTCAGGGCAGCATTGGTGAGTTTTATCAGCTTCCAGTGGTACTGTTACATCTAGGAGCCTCTACTGCAAATTAAAGGTAAAGGTAAAGGTGTCCCTTGCTCGAAAGCCAGTCGTATCCGACTCTAGGGTGCAATGCTCATCCTTGTTTCTAAGACAAGAGCCAGCGCTGTCTGCTTCTGCAGACATTTCCATGGTCATGTGGCAGGCATGACTAGGCATGACTGCAAATTAGGCAACATTTTTTGTCACATACAGTATGTGACAAAGTGACCATGCTTTGCTAACACAAAAATGGGGCTACCTGAAGGTTCATTTCTTGAACTTGTTTATCTGTGTTTCCAATATAATACAACACAATTTGAATTATATTTTTTATCTGGATTTAAAATTTTAAGATTTAAAATTGCACCCTACGTATCTAAATATAAACATTTATATTGTTAGCAGACTTGACTATAATATCCAGTGACAAAGGAGCCTGAGTAGTAATAATCTAACTGTCAGCCTGGTTAATAGAAGAGGTTACAGACTTTGTTTGTATAAGTAAGGAGACAACCTGGCCACACAAAATGTGACAAACCTGTCTTTATCTGAAAGTAGCACCCTAAGTTTTCGTTTGTCAGATCCTCCGTGGAATTGTTCCAAAATAGAAGTCAGTAGTTTTTCATGCTTTGTTGAAAGGAAATGACAACAAAGTGTGATATGTACCAAATTCTCAGTTGACTTTTGATCACAGGAGCAGACTCAGAAAGTAGCTAGTAAGCTATTTTTGGAGCACAATACAGGGCTGGATAGGTAATAAGGATAAGAGGTTTAGGAATTTGTGAGTGGCTTTTGCCTTCTGTAGTTACACAGTTGCTTAGTAAAGAGTTTCCTAAAACTTTTAATGGTACACATTTTCTAAGAGCTATGGATTTTTCTGCATTTCTGTTTCTAAGAATTCCTTGTGGAAGAGAATTCCCCAGGGCTCCCAGTGCACAAAATACCCTTGGGGTTTTCCCTTTTTAAAAAAATACAGCAGTGCAGAGATGTTTTGCAGAGTTTCTGGTGGACTACAGAGAAACATGCGCTCAAATGAGTGGAAGAGGAACTCTGATTCCCAACGGTCATGGAGGTGGAAGAGGCCATGCCAGATGGACTGGCTGTGAAGGTGCGCCTTGAAAATATCCTCAAGGCCGTGGCAGTCCATTGCAGTCCCGGTGTTAAATCCTGCATGTCTCATTTCATATGTGCCACAGGAGATGGCTCCGTGATCACAGTGTGTGGGTCACTTCATGGCAAGTTGTGATCCACCTTAAACAAATTCACGTCAATGGCATTTTTCCTGCTTTAGGAAAAAATGCATTCTCAGATATGAGTCGCATCCGACGATGACTGAGAAACTACTTCTGCAAAGTCATGATCTTTACAATCAATGTATGCTGAAGGACAGAGGAACAGTCATGTTATCACTGTTGGAAACAACCTTGGCTCCCTGCTGCCCATTAGTTGGGCAAACCTCTGGCAGCTGAACAGGGTACTGAGAAAAAAGACCTTCAGTGGTGGATGAAAGAGGTGCTGTGGCTGTGTGTATCACTCTTTCCTGGTGTGTTTACATTGTATTTTGCTAATAGCATTGATATTTTGTACATCTAATTTCATTTTAATATTGCAACATCGTGTTTTCAGCGTTAGCTGTCTTTTAATCATTTTGTGATGCACTTTGGCTCCCTGTTGTATTGGGAAGAAGTCAGATTATAAATAAAAAAATACAAATATATTATGGTCATAAATAAACAGTTCAATTTAAGGCAATTATATGTAATGATAGCTGTAAAGGTAGACTTCTAAAGGTGTCATGTTGGTGTTAGTGATACAGTATCTCCCACAATCATAATCAGTTACATCATCCACACATAGGCTGAAATCCTGTTGTTGTTCAGTCACACAGTCGAGTCCGACCCTTTGTGACCCCATCAACTATCGCACACGCCAGGCTCCTCTGTCATCTGCCATCCTCTGTAGTCCACCCAACAATGTCATCTAGCCATCTCATCCTCTGCGGCCCCCTTCTCCTTTTGCTTTCAATCTTTCCCAGCATCAGGGCCTTCTCCAGTGAGTCCTCTCTTCTCATTTGATGTCCAAAGTATTTGAATTTTAGCTTCAGTATATGTCCTTAAAAGGAACATTTGGGGTTGATTTCCTTTGAAACGGGCCTTCACCCTAGTTGCACTTACTACTGGATTTCAGCTGCTAAGCCAAGTGACAGATGGTGCCCATTGAGTTTGGTGGGCAGAGGCATGGACAAAAGTGGGTATTATTCATGCACATATGTGTGCACACATACGAGACACATAGAGTGATAGTTTGTCAACCACATACACAAGCAGGCAAGAATTGAGAAACAATTACAGAAATGAGCCCTTTGTCACTCATAAAGTGGGGTAGCTAGGTGTAGACTGAGAGTAAAGTGGAAGTGGAGCAGTACACCACTCACCCTCATAGATGAGCCACCAGTGCTGAAATATGAACAGTTTCAAAATAAATATAAATATTTCACATTCAAGATGCATTTTTTACTTCCTTAAGGTATACCTCCTCTGTGCAAATTGGATGAGCCTGATTACCTCTTCTGAAAAAATGTCACTAAATATCAGAAAAATTCTGTTGAATTTGAATTTGCACTTGGAACTGAGAGAATGCGCTGATAAATAGAAAGAAGCACAACCTATTGATTATCTTATTAATATTTGCCAAAAAGGAGGATGGTATCTCAGCAGAATCCATTTAATCCATTAGATGCTAGGCCTGTCAACATATAATCCAGTTTTATAAATGATGTTCCTCTGTGATTTTGTCTCATTTTTCATGATTGTCTCATAAATGTCAGTCTCAGCAATTATTAATGTGTGGGGCAATCACTGATTCAACCCCCAATTGAACCAAGGATGAGAAACAACAGAACAATAATAAACATATATTATGCCTTCTCTAAGCAACTGTTAATGATCCATTTTGCTAAATCAAGCGTGAGTTTATGTCTTATGTGCCCCATCGTTGTAATGCAGCAATTCAGAACTTTGGTGGCCTCAGGCATGGCAAAGGCATGGCAAAGTAATGGGGCATTTCCCCTTACCCCCAATACTGAAAAATAATAGTGTTATTTATTTAAATTTCAGCCCATAATGTCTTCTGATTGAAATACTTTTTTGAGCTTTTTCCATTACTCATGTTACTCTAAAGAAAGATTTGAATAATTGATAGTTCTGTAAGCTGTCCTTTGAAAACGAATGTAAAGTTTTTAAAGCATATTTGGTAGAGATCAATTTAAATTTAGCACCACATTGTTTAATCTGTTGGCAGCATTTTCCTGATACCCCTGTTTTAAGGGATTAGGAAGGTCATTTGCTCAGTAGTAGCAGCCAGGCTGTAAAACAGATTCCCAAAAGATATATTCCAGCCTAAATTTGTCTTGGCAACTTTTCAAAACTTGAAAGAACTTGCTGTGTTTAGTAGCTTGATAGTGCTACTGTTCACTTGGATGCACTTACCTGAAAGTGGTTTCTTCTTGTTCTGCTGTATCTGAATCTGAATATTGGTGATCCTCATGGCTATCAGCCATGAAGACTGTCCTGAGAATATAATACAGTGGCCTTTCATCTGCCTTCTGCATCACAGAATGACACCTGTACCACTGATCCAGTTCTGCAAATCAGAAAGTGGTTTCAGTGTTCTAATTATCTTGCGTATTATCTTGTATATTATACTGGAAGGTTGTGGTGGCTTAGTAGTTAAGACATTGAGCGTGATGACTGGAAGGTCAGCAGGTCAGCAGTTTGAGACCCAACTACTGCATGGCAGAGTGAGCTCCTATCGTTTGTCCCAGCTCCTGCCAACCTATGAGTTAGAAAGCAAAAAACTTTGGCATTCTCTGTGCTCTGGCATCTTGTCCTGCCTACCACATGACCATGAAAGTGTCTGCAGATGCAGACAATGCTGGGCCTTTGGCTGTAAATGGAGATTAGCATCACCCCCCAGAGTCAGACATGACTGGCTTTCAAGTAAGGGAGACCTATACTATACCAGAATACAAAAGTAAGAAGTAAGAAAAAGCAGTGTTAATTGATTAAGCTTATTATGATACATTCTTATTTTGATGTGAGTTACCTTGGGTCAGAGTGTAAGAATTAAGATATGGTATAGTTGAACTAGCCAAATAAAGAGAACAAGGCATCAGCACAATTCTTAAAGAATGATGATCTAACTATTTTAATGCATAGTGAATGGTGAGAATCACCCAGCTCCTGCCAACCTAGCAGTTCGAAAGCAAGAAATTGCAATTAGATAAAATGGTAAACAGTGTTTCATTCATTCCAGTGTTGAGTCATGCCTGCCATACGTCCATGGAAACATCTGTAGACACAGACAGCACTGGCTCTTTGGCTATAAACAGAGATGAGCACTAAGAGTCAGATACGACTGCTTTCGAGCAAGGGTGACCTTTACCTATACACACATGAGGGGATTCATTTTCTAAGCCAATTCCTTCTGGGAAATGTGCACATTATAACAATAATATGTGCACATTATAACAACAACAACAACAACAACAACAACAACAACAACAACAACAACAGTATTTTCTTTAGAAACAATTATTTTTCTTCATAGACTTTTTTTTAAAAAAATAACACTCCATTAGTTGATTGACTAACGGTATATCTGTCTACTTAAATTACTCCCTCCCCCTGGGAAAATTCTATTGCACAACAATGTGTGTGCAACTTGAATTTGTGCACAGGGGATTTGCACTATAGGCAAAGCAGAAGTGTAGTCCCTGAATCACTTCCACTGGTGTATTGTACAATCAGTTTTGCTGAGGATGCTCAACCAACTGCATCATTCAATAGTGTAATTCCTTGTGCTGGCTTGACACACTTACAGTGATGTGATTTCATGCCACACTGGCACAAATGGATCCTGGCTACTGAGTTAAGGTATGGTTTACTCCAAAGAAAGTAAGATACATGACTCAACAATTATGTTATGTGCCGTATGTCAAAGGGCATCGAGGCTTTTTAAAGTTGGAGAATGTTTGATCCATTCATTTCTCCTTGTTCTTGCAGTGGTTGTTTATAAGTGAATTTTATTGCTGTCATGTTATATAACAATAAAATATTGTAGTGCAGTAATAGGCTCTTTATCATTTCTGCTTTCCTGTTTCCCAACACAGCAAATCAATCATCTAAGATTTCCTTAATCAAGTAACATCTCTAAATTTAAATTGTCTCCAAGATGGAGTGATCTTTGCTGTCTGGACAATTAGTCTAAATCTGCCAAACTTCTGCTAGGCAAGCCAAAGTTGCATATCTCTCTTCTGAGCAATTTAATACTTTCCTTGGATAATCAGTTCCTGCTCTTTCCATTCTACCACTTTTCTTAATACCTCCCCACCTTTTTTTTTTTGCAGACTTTACTGTAAAATAAGACTGATCTTCAATTTGATTTTTTGAGGAGCTTGTAATAGATCACATTTTCCAACAAAAAAATAGTTCAATATGAAAAGAATTGCTGACGATGCTTTATTTAAACATCTCATTAATTGTGAACTATTTATTTCTGTAAAGGAAACTGTTCCAAATATGGTACTCCCTCTTTTATTCTTTTGTTTTCTGTTGTTAAACTACCGGTTCTTAACTTGCAGTAGTTTTCACTGTAATTGAGATGACTTATTCTGTGTCTGTACAGGAACTTGTATTTCTGTTTAATATATTATCTGTACCAGTGAAATTCTGACAATCAGAGAGTGGAATAAACTAGAAAATTAAGATGCCTTGTTTATAATCTTTCCTCCATTCCTCATAAAGCCCAAATGCAATATTTCCCCTTCATAACCATCAACTGCAATATTTCGCCTTCATAACCATCAACTGCAATATTTCGCCTTCATAACCATCAACTGCAATATTTCGCCTTCATAAACATCAACTGCAATATTTCACCTTCATAACCATCAAGTGCTCACAGAACTAATCTAGTGTATTTGACTTTGAGAAAGCAAAACATTTTTCTATTACAAGGAATCTCAGTTGAATATTCTCCAGTACCCACGTGGTTTGACAACTGCTCTGATACTACATTTTGGCAAAAAAATTCCCCGAGTATCTCTGCCAAGTATGATCGTACTTCTTAAGCACTAGTCTATGTTGTTCTGCTGAGTTTGGGATCATAAAGTAATAACAACATTTTCAAGGTCAATACTGTTGTACAGTTTATTGTCATGAGTGATAGCAAAAGAACAGGTTAAGGGTATTTTTTATTGTACCTCTTATTGTTTTTCCTATTCCTTCACCTTTAGTTATTTCAGGGAAACAACATTGATAATTCTCCTCTCATACTTTGCACTGTGTTGTAATTGGATACAAGATCTTACTGGCTCTTTTTATAAAGTGACTTTCAGGATTGGTTGTTGTCCTTTTATTTAAACATATATATTCTTGAGGGACTGTGGTGGTTCAAGTTGTTAAGATGCTGAATTTGAAGTCTGGAAGGTCAGAGTTTGATACCCGAGTAATGCACAAGAGTGTGAGTTTCCATTTCTGTCCCAGCTCCTGCCAACCTAGCATTTTGAAACCAAGAAATCGCAAGTAGATAAATAGGTACCACTTTGGTGGGAAGGTAAACAGCATTGGAATACTTTGTATTTTTGTCTTCTCGGTGCTCGTAATATTGATTATATGCATAGCATTGTATTATTGTATATTATATTGTACTTTTGCTTTCTTTTTTGGTCTTTTTATTGTTATTGATATTGCATTGATTATATTGTATTGTGCTATTTTTGTACTATTGTGTAGTCATTTATTCTGTATATTGTATACTTACTGTATTGTTGTTGGTATTGTTGTTTGCCACTTCGAGTCGCCTTTGGGCCGAGGGAAGTGGGATATAAATAAAAAGATATCTATTCTGTGCACTCTGGTGTTGAGGCATGCCTGCCACATGTCCACGGAAATGTCTGAAGATGCAGATGGTGCTGACTCTTTGGCTATAAACAGAGATGAACACTGAACCCTAGAGCCGGATATGACTGGCTTTTGAGCAAGGGTGACCTTTACCTATATTCTTGAAGTGGAGTTGTGAATATAATTCCTTCATGCCTCTTTAAGAATTGGGACTATCCATTGGATTTAGTCCATTCTATCAAATAGTACCTAAAGTAGGTAGAAAAGGTGAAGGAGAAAAATACAGCCAGACTGCAGCCTTGGGGTGCCAAGGGGCTCTCCTAGCGCCATGGATTTTGAAACAGGGAAGGCTCCAAAAATTTCCCCAACACAGCGATCCACGTTGCCAAAAGCTGCTGAAACGCTGGGACCGAGTTAGAGGCTGCTTGGAGCAGTGGGGACAAAGTGCGATTGCATCTGCTGCTGCCGCCACCGCTGACATTGGAACAGTTAGCAGCAGGAGCAGCCCGCCTCCAGCCCCTTCAGCTGCGTGTCGGGGGCAGGACCGGCCTGCAGAAAAAAAGTTTGGGCACCACTGCAATAGACAATCAAATCAATACTTATAGCAATTCAAATCTGTGTGCAAATTACCTCTAAAATTCTTTAAGAAAAGTGATTTAAGGCTCATTGTTCCTATTCCAATGCAGTATATTGTTATGGCTATATAGACATTAAAATCCAGTGAGGTACTAGGTGAAGTGCTTATTCAGGGACTGAACTCACTCTTGTTAACTGCTGTGACTTTTTCCTTTTATGATGGAGCAGAGAGAGGGAAAGAGATCACATACAAGCAGCCTCTTCCTATCCCCCCATAGCCTGCATGGCATAATTCAAACATTTGTTACCATTTCCTTATGTTTCTTTATTCTTTTTGTTCACAGTGGGATCAAAATGTCCTACAAAAAGGAGAGAAAGAAATGAGGGAGGGGGGCAAAGAGAAAGATTTCAGTCCTAGCAAACATATAGATGCAGCTAGAGGATTAATTGTAAAAATAAATAAATAGGGAAGTGTTAGAGCCATGGCCAAAATAAACACAGCTGCAATTTGTGCGAGTAGAAGAGAAGGACAGCTATGATTCACGAGCCAGAGAGATTTTCGACTTCACTATGGGAAAGCTAGATCTGTTCATGTGAGACTCCATCATCACCAGGACCCTGAAGTTGAATTTATGCCTAGAGTAGTTCTCCCAGTAGAGCAGCTCCTTTGTACTGCTAGAGAGTGATAGCTTTCCACTTAGCACAAAGCCAGAGACTAGACCGTGGTGGAGAGGAGAGATAAGAGGAAGGCCAAAACCCATTTCCTAGAAGCAGAAGTAGGAAATAAATGGAAAGGGAGTGACCAGTGGGAGAGTTGTAGCTCATGGTGCTGACAGCCAAGTCTAGTATCCCATTGTGAACAACCCTAATCCAATAGAGTGATGCTCTGCATTTGTATGCAATTACAATGGGAGGTGGTGTCCCATCCCTATATTTGCAGCTATCCTTGGCACTGGGCACGCCTAATCTTCCACTGCAATAGAAAATGTCATTGAAAATGAATATGCATTCCTCTATGCCACATGGTTTTTGTTCCCCTAGAAGCAGTCTGCATCCGTACATTATAGATACTGTTACATAATACAAGATAATCACTAAATATTGTGCATGCAGATAGTCCCAATGCAAAACCCTTTCCCAAGGAGGTAGATTGGAAAATATGAATTATGTTTTACAAAACCCATGAGAACCATCTCATGCCTATTATTATTATTATTAATTCAAAAGAATGGCTTTCCCCACCCACGCTGATTTTACAGCTGCATTTTGAGGCACACTGGCAAAATGGTCTGTATACTGGGAATCTTCTGGTTGAGGTGGTTCCAGCAAGCATCCCATCTGGATGCAAATGAAAGTAATCCCAAAATGGGGGAGGGAGGGAGTAGGAACTGGGGCATGGATGGGCCAGGAGACATTTCAACCCTAACCAGGAATAAATTCATACCTGTCAAGCGTGGCTCCAGACAATATGGAACCTGTGCAGAACCATTCTGCACAGGTCCCTTCTATGTATGTGCAGAAGGGACCTGTGCAGAACAGTTCTGCGCAGAACCCTTCTACGCATGCATAGAACCCTTTTGCACATCCCCTTCTGCGCATCCCCTTCTGCGCATGCGTAGAAGGGTTCTGCACAGAAGGGGATGTGCAGTAACTACTTTCCCCCCTGCTGTCAGAATACGGGATGGTGGTGGCTCTGGGCGGGAAATTAGGAAAAGCGGTGCTGAATTGCGGGAAATCCCGGCCAATACAGGATACTTGACAGGTATGAATAAATTAGGTGGTCCCCTTAAGCATTCACCATGAATGCATGAAAGATGCAATCTAAATGGTGCCCATCATGGGGACCATGCGTTACCATGAAAAAGGACAAAAAGGGAACACTGATTTGCACAGAGGTGTATCTGATAATTTATAGGCAAGGTAAAGGTCTCCCTTGCTCAAAGGCCAGTCCTATCTGACTCTAGGATGCAGTGCTCATCTCTGTTTGCAATCAAAGAGCCAGCACAGATGTTTACATGGTAAAGTAGAAGGCATGACTAGTGACCAAAGTATATGGAATGCTATTACCTTTCACACCAAAGTGGTACCTATTTATCTAATTGCAATTTCTTGCTTTCAAATTGCTAAATTGGCAGGAGCTGGGACGGGTGATGGGCACTCACCCCATTGAGCAGCACTCAGGTCTGCTACTCTGCTGACCTTGCAGTCGCCAAGCTCAGCGTCTTAACCACTAAGCCACCTCGGTACAGATGCAAAATTAGAAACAATGCTCATAATTTAACTGGAATTTCAGTGCTTCTCATTTTCAGCAGGAAAGGTGGTGATTGGGCGGCTTTGCATTCTTGTGGGGTCTCAAACACCAGAGGCTGTCAGCTGTGGATGGAATGTTTCCCATCCAGTGGATCTCTATCTTTGAAACACATGCGACCGAGAAAGCCATTCAAGTGAAGGACACTTTCAAAAATGCAGCTGGAATTTAGTGGGTCTTCAAATGCAGGACTGTCTCAAAAACAGCCAAAAGATGTTTGGCTACCCTAAGAAGAAAACAGAGGTAGAAAGGAGTTCAACAGCTCTGAGAGCAGAATGTGTTAAAGCAGGGGTTCTCAACCTATGGCCATGGGCCAGACCCAGCCTGTGGCACTATTTCACGTGGCCTGCATCTCTGCTGCCACCACCACCACCAAAAGTGGAAGCAGACACATTTATGGCAGCCGTAAATGTATTTATGACAGTCATGGACATGTTTTACAGCAGTGTTTACAGCGGGGGGGGGGGGATCACCAGTCTGGCCCACTCAGCTGTCTGAGGGGGCGTGGTCTGGCCCATGGCTTAAAAAGGTTGAGAACCCCTGTGTTAAAGCATGCTACCTCCACAGTAGAAAGAGACCAAATAGGAAGAGAGCAGGACCCAGGATGGGTTCGACACATGGGGAGAAGTTAATAGCTTCTTGGATCTCCCTTCCTATAGATGTAAAGAGATGCAGGAAATCTCTTAAAGGTCCAGCAGATGAGGGTTCATAGGATACTTTTGTTATCAATAGTTGAAGATAAGTTGAATCCATTATTTGACAACATTCTCACCCCAGTGATGGGCACCATTTAGCTTGCATTTCTCATGCATAATAAATATATAAATCTGTAGTTCCCTTTATGATTATGATCTATGTCTCTTTCATGTTTTTCTCTCCAGGGATAGTTTTTTTAAAAAAATCAGGATAGTATTTCAAACCACCCAAATCTTTTCTCTCTGAAAAGAGAGAAATAATGTATTTTGTGTTTACTGTAAGGTAAAGGAAAAGGTTGCCCTTGCTTGAAAGCCAGTCATATCAAACTCTAGGGTTCAGTGCTCATCTCTGTTTATACACAAAGAGCCAGTGCTGTCTGCATCTGCAGATGTTTCCGTGGACATGTGGCAGGCATGACTAGACACCGGACTGCACAGAATGCTGTTTACCTTCCCATCAAAGTGGTCCCTATTTACCTACTTGCAAGTTCTTCTTTTCGAACTGCTAGGTTGGCAGGAGCTGGAATACAGATGGGAGCTCACTCCATCATGCAGTACTTGGGTCTTGAACTGTTGACCTGCTGACCTTCCAGTCATCAAGTTCAGTGTTTTAACCACTAAGCCACCGCAGTCCTGTGTTTACTGTAGGACAGAACAATTTTATTTAGCATGCATCAAAATTTATTTAGGACTACTGGTCTCATGCTATTAGATTATCAATATGAAAAAGTTTACAAGTTGATCTATTATAATGCCCAACAGTATAGTCAGGAAAATGCATCTGTTTGTCTTAGGTAAAACTGCAATTTTCTATTAATGTCTTTCTGAATGACGCCAAGCTTAAAAAACATGCTGAAATTTGTTTGTTGCGCTGTAAAATATATTTGTTCCCATTCATTCTATTAAGGGTTATTTACAACAAAATAGTGTTCGTTTATCCATAAATCCTAAACCTGGTACATTCCTTCCCCAAATTGCTTTATTATTCCTTAGCTATTATTAATTAGAAAGAGATCAAATCACAATCACTTCCTTAACTCTGGCCGCCAGCTGGGCATTAATCAACTACAAAGGATGATGCTTGTTAGTGGAATTTATTTTCCTCTTGTATTAACTGTGCAATGTGATGGCATTAGCCAGAAAAAGGAGAAAATATTTCCAAGTGTCATTTTTAATGGTGGAAGCCATGGCTTATTGTAACTCTAATGAATAAGGACCTATGTGTGGTACTTAAATAACACAGACAGTCAAAGCAGTTTTGAGTTGGCAATAATTCATGATCCCCAACCCCCCCAGTTGCTATTAGTTTACATGTCTGCTGTTGACCAAATTAGGCCCTCTGTTCTGATATATGTGGTGGCATCTAACATCTAGGCAACCTGTGACACAAATCAAACCATTCCTCTGCAGAACATATTGATCGGCGGTGTGTTAGCACTTAACATCACAAGTTCTTGGGTAATTGCTTAGTTCAGGGAGAACCCTGCCTTTCCTGGGTGCAATATGTTTGGTATAGTTAACGACAATGTGCTGTCCACTTAATTTTATTAAATGTGATTAACTATCACACTATTGGGACTGCAGTGGCTCAAGTGGCTAAGATGCTGACTGGGAGGTGGAAGGTCAGCAGTTCAATTCCTGAGTACTGCAGGATGGAATGAGCTCCTGTCTTTGTCTCAGCTCCTGCCAACCTAGCAGTTCGAAAGCAAGAAATTGCAAGTAGATAAATAGGGACAACTTCGGTGGGAAGGTTCCGTGCACTCCGGTGTCTAGTCATGCCTGCCACATGACCACGGAAACATCTGCAGAAGCAGACAGCGCTGGCTCTTTGGCTTTGAGATGAACACTGAACCCTAGAGTTGGATATGACTGGCTTTCGAGCAAAGGAAACCTTTACCTTTACCTACCACACTAAGCATGCTATAGGGTACAAGTCCATCCAAGCAGGGGGATACATTGTAGTGCAATGGTCTGTGGCAGTGGAAAGTGTGATGATTTTTCCCCTTGATCTAGACTTCTTGGCATTTCCAAAAAGGTGCGCCTTGGCATATGCAGAAGTCTGCATTTCTATGTACAGTATGTGCCAATTGTTAAGTTATCCTTAGCAGGTGCACAGCATAGTGGGACAGGTTTTAAGCCTTTTTGTTTGAATACATGTCTCACCAGTTCTCCCCCTTTTTAGCCCAGTTAATAAACACACTTGTGACCAGATGCTGGTAGTTCTTATTATACTGTGCGGTGGCATGAAAGATGCGAACATGTACTTCGTGAACCCATTCTCTGTTACTTTGACCCTGGCTTTAGAAGATTTTTCTATGAGTGACTGAAAAAATTAAAGAAACAGTGGTAAAAGCGACAAGGAGGGGAAATGCTGTGTTTATTCAATGATAGAAAAGTCTTACAGTGGGAATTGTCCTTATAAATCTCTTTTTAAGGAAAAGAGACTCAACAGAACATTTTACTACCTGGGAATGAGTCTAGAATTTTCAGCCAATTACCACAGAAACCAAATTTGGCATTGTGAGGAGACATTTCTTCTTATATTATGAAATTATCCTCCAGCTACACACGGCAAAATGTCTTTTCGTCTGCATAAAGTGTTATATTACATACTGTAGAGTGACAGAAAAATAAATAAATCTAGTCCTCCAAAGTATAAAATGTCTACTGTCTGATTTGATATTTGACGGTGCTAAAAAAGGAAGGCTGAGGCAGGCAAGTTGAAAGTTACATTTTGTGTTCTGAAGATGGGAAAGAAATCTTTTCAGTTATGAGTAAGGGGAATCAATGAAACAGCTGCAACACTTTTCCGAATTCTTTGTTTTTTCTTGTTTTCCCTTCATGTCTTAAGCTGCCAAAAGGATTAATTCTGGTAGTTATTTAAATAGAGTTACTTGCTAAAAATTCTCCACCAACATCAGTGAAAAGGGATTAGGATTAAGGTGCTCTAATCAGAAATTTTTATTCTTTTTCTAGCAACTCTTTCTCTTCAAGGAACTACTATTAACTATTGGGGGGATCTTTGAAAATGGATTATCAACCAGAGTTAGAGAGTATTTTCTTTTCATGGCATCCGGCCCTATCCATGGAAAATAGAAGGAGAAAAATGGAAGCAAGAAAGACTTTACCTTCTTGGGATCGAAGATCACTGGAGACGGTGATTGCAGTCATGAAATAAAAAGAAGCTTACTCCTTGGGAGGCAAGCTATGACCAACCTAGGTAGTGTGATAAAAAGTAGAGACATCACCCTGTTAGTGATGCACTGCAAAAAAAATTACTACCTACTCTGTGGGCTGGCCAAATCTGTGAGCAGGGCCAAATCTGTGGGCATGGCCAAACATCCTGCATTATGGGCTATGGAGGTGGGTGTAGCCAACCAAGTGGGTGTGGCCTAAGGGAATTTCCGCTACCGGTTCTGCAGAACCTGACAGAACCTGCTGCAGTGTATCACTGCACCCTGCCAACAAAAGTCCACATAGTCAAAGCAATGGTATTCCCAGTGGTAATGTATGGCTGTGAAAGCTGGACCATAAGGCAGGTTGAGCGCAGAAGAATAGATGCCTTTAAACTGTGGTGCTGGAAAAGACTATTGAAAAAAGTCCCCAGGACTGCAAGGATATCAAATCAGTCAATCCTGAGCTAACAGCCCCACCCCCACCCCACCCTAGGATGTGTGTGTGTGTGTGTGTGTGTGTGACATTGTTGCCCCTCCTGAAAAAATATTTGCCCCTACCCCTCAGCTAGAATCCTTGCTACAGTCCTGAAGTAGACCTCAGTTTGACGTCTGTCAGCCTTAGAATCCTCAAGATATTTACATAAGGTTTGCGCATGTCAATCTTTTTGTGGTTCATTGCAATAAATTGATGAGGTGGTGAGGCACATCTTAGTCAGGTATCTGACCAGAAACATGCCTGAGATGCACCTGGCACCTTGTAAATTAGCTCCAAATAGCCACAGCAATTTAGGCAAGCATCCCACAAACTCATTGCGGTTTCATCTTTCACTTTAACTAAAACTTACAGTCAGTGGCAGTGATACTTTCTCACAGGCCAAGTTAAATCATATTTTAGTTGTAGCCTTTTTGAGCCAGCATTCTGAAGCCTAGGACAAATCATTTTTTATATAATATATTGCTCCTTCCCACACCATTTCAGGCTGATGTTCAGACTGTATGTCAAAATTTAAGACAGCCTGGCTCGCCTCTAAACCTGTGCCTAGTGGAGTGTTCTAGTATAACTTTTACATAAACTGCCTGTCAGAGAAGATGCAAGACATTTTGATCTAAGTTATAGTGTGCCAAATACCTCAGTGTTTATGTCTATGTACATCAGTGCCATATTCCCAAAAGCCAATTCCTTGTACATCTATTGTTGGTTTTCAGTGCAGCAATAGATATGTATAGATACAGTACACGCCCCCCTTGCTTAGAAGGTATTTACCAAATATTCTTATTAAAAAGGTATGCTGGTATCAAATGATGCTCTCTTCCTGCCCATGTGGTAACTAAAAACTGTGGCCTTTCACTTATTGACTAAAGGACATGTTTAGTTGTGGAGGGAAGGAGGGAGGACAGTTCAAAAGAAATTGCTTTTCTGGTCATTACTGAACTGAAAAGAATTCATAGGTTTTTTTTAATGGTGGCTCAGGCAGAAATCAGCAAACATCAGGGATTAAAATTGTACTTGGAGATGAACACTTAATTAGGAAAGAAGAAGTCCTTAAATGTGAAAAGCATTTGACTGTCACAATAGGAAGGTTTTTTTTTTAAACCTCCAGCAGTTTGAAAATTAGCTTCCTTGGCTTTGAAACTGGCCTTGATGTCGTAAACAGAGGTTTCATTAACAAGTTGTTGTTTTTTAGACCAACTCATTTCCCAGAATCATACCTCTGTGGCTGAGTTTTGAACTTCTGGTAAAATTCCTTTTCGTTGTGTGGAAGTGGAGAGACTCATAGAAAAGAACAGTTACAAGACTCCCAGTATCCATCAGTTTCTCAATAACTGGCACTCAAGTTCAAATACATCACTCCGAGACTTTCATTCTTCTTGTGGTGTATCTGATTCTGAATATTGCTTACCATCATGGCAAGCCATGAGGTTGTCCTGAGAATATAATGCAGTGTTCTTCCTTTTGCCTTCCACATCGCAGCATGACACCTTTACCACTGATCCTGTTCCGTGAGTCACTTTCTGGTCCTGAGCCTTTTTGGCACACAATGTCCTCATCAGCACCAGGCCAGTATGGATGAAGCTGCTGCCCTCCATCAAGATGGATTCAAGCATACCTGTCAAGCTGCAGCTCTGGAAAAAACAGGACCTGCACAGATTGCTTGTGCGCAGGTCGCTTTCCACGCATGCGTGGAAGGGTTTTACACTTGTGTAGAACCCTTCCATGCATGCATGGAAAGTGTTTCCCCCCACTGCCAAATTACGGGGGTTTGGCAGCGCGGGGCAGGTTATGACGTCAATCGGCGTCAAATTCCATGGTAATCCAAGCCAAATCAGGATGGTTGACAGGTATGGATTCAAGTGGGATTTAATCCTCTTGGGGACCATCACCCAGTGGTGGGATTCAGCAGGTTCGACGCAGTTCGCAGAAATCCTGGCAGGCACTGCCCATCCAAGTTTTGAAATAATGCAGGGTTTTCCCCTGGCCACACCCAACATACCACACCCACAGAGTCGGTAGTAAATGTTTTTGAATCCCACCACTACCATCACCTCTCCCTGTGGACTTCGTCACCCAAGGCCGTTAGTCCTCAGGGTTGTCAGGTTTACTGCCATCTGGCAATCGGCATTGAGTCACTGACAGTCAGGGCTAGTTTCATGGGAGAATTTTTTAAAAAAAATCTTTACTTACAATTACTTTGAAATTACAAATGTATGCATGTTGTTTTCTTTATTACACACATGGTAATACTGATCAAACAAATTAACAGCAGCAGAACAACTGATACCAAGAGAGGGAAAGAACACAGAGCAGAGACAGGTGTGGCTTTCTTTGAATTTAGAGGTGGGAAGGATCTATTGGTTGGTGTTGGACAGTTATACATTCAGAACAGATCAGAAAAGTCCTTCCCAGTCCTTCCAACTACAGGCGGCATGTGAGGTTGTTATAATACTCCAATGCTATCAACATAGTGCAACACATCTGTAGTGTATTTAAAAAAACAACAAGGAGGTGAAAATATGGTTGGCAAAAAATATAATTTATATGAAACCTTTTATAAACAGTAATCTCAAATTAACATCATCTTCCTTTGTGGAGGTTTCCCCTCCTCCACTTGGGGTGGAAAAAGAGGAAAACGTTGATTTTGAGTAGCAAAGAAATAATGACAAAAAAGAGAGAATTTTTAGTTGTTCTTTGGTGGGGAATTGGTGAAGGCATTATGATGAAGTTAAAACATAGAGGTTAATTGAAGAATGAGATAAACAAAGCCCTTGAAGGTATCTGAATAATTTTGCCTGGCAGCACTGACAACGTAGTACCATCAAGCACTAAAGCCTACTCCAAACCACTGCAGATTAGGAGGAAAAATAGAAGAGAGAAAAAAAATCCTGAAGTTAATTGTCTTTCTGTTCCTTCCACCTCATTTCAGTCCAATTATAACTAGGAAAGTCATTCTGTCTAATTTGCATTAATGCACCTCCATGGAAAAATAGCTTAGACAGTAAATTTGATCTTTTTGTAGTTTGTTATGGACATATTTGAAATTAAAGGAGAAACTCAGTGGATCAGAGGACCTGGAAAAAATTGTAGATAGCAATAGATGCCATTCCAGAACTGGTAACCAAAGAAATGCCTATGATCTTAACACAAATATTCAGTGTATTTCATTAAGATCATGAGCATAGTTTTCACTCTAACACAATCTCTCCTATTCTTATTCCACTATACTGCAAAGTATTTATGGTTTTAGTGCTAGACAACAGTATTTTTTCAGGGGCTGAAGATGAAGCAAAATACATTGGAACACTTTGCTTCATTAAGTCTTGTTTGCCATGAATCACAGTTACTATGGGGCATGCTGTATTGTGTGCTATGATAACCACACCATTATCACTACACACAACATCCTCCCTAGTAAGAGTTTAATGATAAGTAATTCTGCTCTGTTCTTTACTTTGGAAAAACCTATAGGTGCTTTTCAAAATTTATTTATTTATTACATTTCTATACCATCCATTTGGGTGGTATCCCACTCTGGGTGGTGTACAAGCAGATATCAAATAACATGACAGAACACATGACAAACCACAACAGACAACCAACAAATATGTCTTGGACATGAACATTTGGCTGTGTAGTGCGCTTCAAAAAGGAATGAGCAAACAGCACTCAGCACTGAGTCACTAGCAGTATGGTCTACTCTATTACCATAGCAGGATAACCTGGCCAGACATGCTTGCTTTTACTAGTGTTGCATAATTTATCACTGCACATATATCTCATTTTTTGGTCCTATGCTTTATTATGCTGAGAACTACTGAGACAACAGCATGTAAAACATAGGGTTTCTTGTAGTCTTCTGCAATGAGGAAAAAACAACAGGTAACTGATACATATGATGAAAGTCGATTTAGAGAAAATTAATTTATCTGGGCCAATAGCACAATCTTAGATATTGGCTGACATCCTGTTGAATAGTTGGAAGCAAATTGTTCTAAGTTAATAAATTTCTTTAGGCATCATCTGTTCGAGTCCAAGTCACACAACCTGGCATTCAACAGATAGTTTAATTCATGAAAAAACTCCCCAGTTTATGAACTTGCAATATTGTGTATCCACTATTAAAAATGCTAAGAAATGGCCTGATATTGCTGCACGATATTGTGCCTGCTTTGCCAGCAGGAAGAAAGATGCCAAGCTTTAAATGGCAGAAGGCAGCCTGAATGTTGACAACACCAATGGCAGCAAGCAAGATGGTGTACAGTATACTTTTTTGTGCTCACTACCATTCGTAGAGAAACATCAAGGTAGGGAGAAACCCAGTTATTTTTTCATAACTTAACACACTTTACCCACAAGGCAACTGTCATGGCTGTTTTGTCGACAAGCATGAACTCAGCGTTATTAGCAAAATTTACTTGTGAAAAATCAAAATATAGAGAAAAGACACAAGTGAAAACAAGATGTAACTATAGGCAAAAATCAGATTGATATTCTTGTAGATCTCTTAAAATGGATAAAACAGTTCAACATTTCAGGTTTTTTCCATTATACTTATTCTTTTGTTGTTGTTCAGTCGCACAGTCGATTCCGACCCTTTGCGATCCTATAGACCCTATGGACCTATGCAATGCTGAATTACATATTAACAGTCAATCTCAATCAGCTAATTATGAAGCAAATTGGCAATTGAATTACTATGAAATATCTTGGCCAACCGTGTTATACCATTGTTCATATTTTTAATTGTCATGTGTAGCGTTTCATAAACTATATAGCTTGGACAGTATGAGTCAGACTGAGGAAAGGGGCTTTATTCCTTTCTCTGTCATATTGTTGATTTCCTCTCTCTTGCACTCAGTAGTTGAAATCCTGTTTCATATTTTTCATATTTCATATTCCTGCATATTAAGTTTCACTAGATGAGAGCCACTGAAACAGCAGGGAATTGAGTCAACTCCTTGGTAAAGCCAATATCCATAAAGAGTGGGAAATTGGCACTGGCACTATTGGGAACCTTATTCAACTACAGAGAAAAGAAGTGGGAGTCCTTACCGTATTTATTCGTGTATAACGCGCACTCGTGTATAACGCGCACCCCTAATTTTCCATGAAACCTCGGTATAAAACAACTTTGAGCTTGAACGAAGCGTCATATGCACAATGTTTACGCTTGATACCCTGAGATGCCATCTAACGGGTACCAGTTATATCGGTGAAAAAGCTTGTTCATAAGAGCACGCCTTAAAACATTGAGGGAGGGGGGGATAATCAGACCCACCTGTTGCAGGGTAAAGAAAAGGCAATCCGAAACGAGCACTTCCGACCCCCAGGAGCCTCGCTCGAACTGCGAGCTACCTCCGGCCCACGCCTCGTCTCCCGCGCCACCCAATCAGATCCCGTCAATTTCTTCAAAGCCACACCCCCGCCTCCCCTTCAATAGACAGCCGACCCAATTCTAAAAAGGAAGTAAAAGAGGCTCGCGACGGGGGTGGGACACCAGTCCTCGTTTATAACGCGCACCCAAACTTTGATTTCTTTTTTTGGTATAAAATTTTGCACGTTATACACGAATAAATACGGTATTTGGATCAGGACTATGGCTGGGAGAAAAGGGATAAATGTTCTTCTGATATGCCATGCTCTGCTTGATGCAGCCCCTACCCCAACACAGCCAATACTTAGCAAAGAAACAAAAACACAAGAATTTTGCATACTAGGGTGAAAGATGTGAATAACCTCCTTTCTAGTTTGACCCCAGTTCATAGAAATCTTTCAGTAATGCCTTTATCGTGGATTAGTTCAAGATGGTTTTGCTCATGTTTTGACCTCACCAATATTGAATGTTGACTGTGTACAGTTTATTGTGTATTATTTATTGGCTTATTATTGTTTATGGAGTGTGGGTTTTGTTTCTTTGTTATATCTAAAATTTGTTATATTTTAATGCTTGTATGCTGCCAGAATAGGAAAATATCCTAGACGGGCTATTGATTTATTGATTGATTGAATGATAAATAAATAAATAAAATTTGACCTGATTTAAAATTATAGGTCAATAATGTAGGAACTCTTATATGGCTCTCTTTAGCCTTAAATGATGTATTTTAGCTTTTCATCTGTTGAAAGGACTTTTTTAAAAAGGCATGGTAAAATAAGGAAATGACATTCTGAAGATGAAAGAAAAATAGCATGAATGGCAATCAGAAGCAATTATCAACTAAAAATATGTTCTATTATACTGACATTTGTTTCTAGAGCTGAACTTGCTTCAGCATGAAGTACTTCACTCA
Organism: Bradypodion ventrale; assembly: GCA_035047345.1. Classification (NCBI taxonomy): domain Eukaryota; kingdom Metazoa; phylum Chordata; class Lepidosauria; order Squamata; family Chamaeleonidae; genus Bradypodion; species Bradypodion ventrale. The sequence continues at coordinate 107,914,427 of JAWDJE010000006.1, forward strand.
TTATTTGATTTTATTTGGACATGAGAGATCAGCAGTTTCCAGATGGCAACTCAGGTGGTCTTGGTTTAATAAATCCTTCAAGATGAAGTCATCAGATATTTTGAGAAACACATTTACTATTTACTTAAGGCACTGCTTATCCCCTTGTGGGTACAGCTGAGAACACAGGAGGAAAATGGCACAAAGCTACGGATGTACAGTACTAGGATTTAATTCACTCTGCATACTGAAGCAAATTGTCTCTTCTATCTCCCAGATTAATGTGTCAACTGGAGCACAGTTATCTTTAGGATTTCAGATTTCTAAACTGGTTTTGTTTGCTCTTAGCTCAAAAGAACAAGAACAAATGCACATTTTCCCCCAGAATATGCTTAGAAATGATTACTTTGAAAGAATGCAGTAAAAATGAGCATTCATACCCATGTTAGAGTGTTAATTGAATAGATACCTGGGGACCAAAATATAAGGAACAAGATAGATCTTTGATCTGCATTTCTTCCGATGTCTTTTTTGCTTTGAAATCAATTGCAAATCTGAGTGAGAGACGTGAATGCATGGAAGGAGTGCTTAGAATAGACGTAGACAATATGCAATCCTTAAGTACCTCTGAGGCCCGATAGGACCTTCATTGCCCCAAAAGTCTAAATTGTTTGGGAAACAAATTTAGCTCAGATAGTCCTCTTTTACCTCTAGACCAGGAGTTCTCAACCTTTTTAACCCGGGGCCGGGTCATGCTTCCTCAGACAGCTTCCGGGGGTATACGGCCATTTTGCCCTTCCTTCACCACATAGCACTTCTGGGTGTGGTGGAGGTGGTGGGGTGGGCCACATGAAATGGCACCGTCGGCCGCAGGTTGATAATCCCTGCTCCAGGCAATGCGTGTGGAAAATCTGTCATGTTTTGAGGGCTTCTTCACTTCCTGCCTCACCCTTTTTGGCCACTAAATGACAGAAAGGGGATTTTCTCAGTACCCCTTCCAATTTTTCTAAGAAAGAATATCTATACTACTTCAACCTGGTGCCAACCAATGCAGTTGGTGTTGGAAAATCTTTGCACAGTTAGCATGTCCCAAAAGATTGAGGCCGAATACTTCGAAATGCAAGCTCTCCTGAATTCCTCTTTTCTTTCTTAGTTCTTAGTGTACAAATGCTCAATCACAGCTTTAGCAGAAAGAAAAATAATGTTTACTTACAAAGACTTGTATGCAAATAAAGTTGCCAGGTAGATGGCAAAAATATAATACAGCAGTGTACTTTATCTTAGTTGCAAAAAAGCAGGAAGAAAAACATATCTCAAGCAAGATGGTTGTAAGAGGGTACTATGTTACTAGCTTTCTGAAACTAACACATTTTGAATCAGAAAGAACAAGGCTGAAAATTGAACCACTCAGACAGATTGAACTAAACTAAACTAGTACACACCCAACCACAGAGCTCAGAAGAGTGGGAAGCACTACCCTTGCAGGGAAGAAACATTTAATCTGCTGATTGGCTGTTTTGATTAAAAAACAACCAATAACTATGTTTCTTAAATGTTGACTCTTCCCATCTCCATGTTAGTATGAAAAACAAACACAAAGCATGATGCGATTGCCTGTTGTAAGCTTGACAGCTGGGTGGTGGGAGATTCTGGACAAATAAAAGAAAAAAATCCATCATATAGCACATAGTTAAACTATTGGAATTGTGCATCAAAACTGTAGTGGTATCAAACTGGGTAGTCTGATTAGACAAATTCATGGAGGATGTTAGCAATGACTGTTATTAATGGTGGTTGCATATTATCTCTGATGTTTGGGGAACGTAAATGAAAGGGCGCTCTTGTGTTTAAGATCCTTCTAGTGGGCATTTCTTGGCTTTCTAGTTAGCCTCAATGGGAATGAGATCCTGGAAGATTGACATTTGGTTGGATCCAGCACACCTCTTCTTATTTATGGTAATTATTAGTGGGATTCATTTAATGGCAATGGTTGAGGCAATACCAAATTAAATCATATGGCAAAATGCACTCCTCTGGTTCTAGGAGGTGTGGGATGAGGCAATGCTTAGGCTGATTCTGTCTAATGAGGCTGTACCCAAGCTGATTCATCTTCTTAAGCAGCCTCATTAAACAACACATGACTGGCAGCTGTTCATACACTCAGAATGCTGTCAGAATACTGCCTAATGAAGCTGCACGTGGGATAGGGCAATTAGACCTAAATCAATGTTAAGACTTAGGATCAGGCAGAGGAGACTCTACTTGACATCTCTTCTCTAGTCCTCCTCACCCAGAAATGCAAGGTGAGAAGAGGAAAGAATCAGGGTGGGATGTGAGTGTCTGGCAAAGAACGGTCTCAGCGACTGTGGCTCACTTATTGAGGCCAAGAATAGCTTTGTAATAACTGAGAGTGAAACATGTCTTATAATAATGCATTTTTAAAACCAAAGTCAACCATTTTTGTGAATGATGCTTCTGTAACATTATGAAAACAATGCTAAAGATCATAACAGGTTGGGATGGGTGAGGAATACAAGCAATGCTTAATAATAATAATAATAATAATAATAATAATAATAATAATAATAATAATAATAAGAATAAGAATAAGAATAAGAATAAGAATAAGAATAAGAATAAGAATAAGAATAAGAATAAGAATAAGAATAAGAATAAGAATAAGAATAAGAATGTGGATGAATAAGTAATTCAGAGATGTCCAGGTTTTAATTAACATAAAAGTTTAGTTTCTTTGTGTGGCTTGGTTTCAGAATAGTAAAATAAAAAGGCATCAAAGAAATATAAAGTCACAATAAAATGTGGGGTAATAGTCCCAAGCGTTCTTGTTTTAGATATTTATTTAGCCAGAACTAGAAATGTACAGAGGGCTGTGGTGGATAAGTGGTTAAGATTGATGACTGGAAGGCTAGCAGTTTGAGACATGAATGCTGCGCAATGGAGTGAGCACCTGTCATGTGTCTCAGCTCCTGTCATCCCAGCAGTTCAAAAGACAGAAATTGCTAGTAGATAAATTGGCACTGATTTGGTGGAAAAGGTAACAGAATTCCATGTACTCTGGCAACTAGTCATGCTTGCCACAGAATGATAAGTGATGGGGCAGAGATAGGAGCAGAAACACAGGGAGAGCGAACGGAATAAAGATGTGCATATGTGAGGTTTTGGACCAGGGAAGTTCTCAGAGTCCTGCAAATTTGGAAGTTATAGTCCAGAAATACAAATCTGCACACTTATAGAATGGAATATTCTGAAGGTGGACATGGCTGGCTAGGACTCCTTGTTTGATCTATTCTGTTGGTTTGTTGTGTTACTGTAAGCCGCCCAGAGTCGCCTCGGTGAGTGGGGCGGCAGTAGAAATTTGATAAAATAAATAAATAAATCCTTTATACTTTAGTATTTTCTCCCCCTCCCCCAATGATCAGTGGTTGCATCTGTGTGGAGGAATAGGGGTGCATAGTGGCAGGTACAAACTATCTGGTTCATGGGCTGAAATATGTTCATACCACTACTTCTGTGTGGCTTCTTCAGCAAGGAGACATCCTAGCTAACATCCAAAAGTAAACTTTCTCAGACAGAGCCATTTGTGAGTTTATTATTCTTCCAGCAAATGCATTAAAGTTTTTGACAGATAAGAGGTCTTATTGGATCAAACAAGGTGTCATTAAATGCACATCATGTCAGTATTGAAAATAAGATGTTTTGGTGACTGTAAGGTGTAAAAAGAAGCAACATTTCCATGTGCAATGTGAAAATGATTGAAATTGCATGCATTTCACAAACATATCCAGAAGCATTATGCATTCAGCAAACAGAGACCAATTTTAAGCCAGGAGTTATAAAAATGCATGCAAGTATGAGTGAAGAAAAGGTGTGTAAAATTAATGCAGAAGGAAAAGAATTTGTATTAGAAATTTAGAGTGTCTAATCCAATAAAGATCAACTCTTTTCCTTCTTTCTATCCCAGCCAGATTTCCATTCTAAGCAGTAGCTTAGAATAACAAAAGATTATTGGATTTATCTGTTGAATTTGTGTTCACTCTCTACAGATAGTACTGGTTTCCCATGATCTGAGCAAAGAAAGAAGCTGATCCTGCAGAGTTGGAACCAAAGTTCCTGTTTTCTTTCCCACTCTTATAATGGACCAGTAGTAACTTCCAGTGGTTTAGGCTATAGCCGCTACACAAATAAGGTGCAGTTTGATTCATGATGGTTGATGGAATCAGGCATGTTCAAGATAGCATGACTTAAGGCTAGCCTACTCTGTTCCCAGGTGTTCTCCCATCAAAGACTAAGTAGACTTGACTTTTGTTTAGTTTCTGAGATCAGAGTATTCAGGTTGGTATAGCCATGGTACTATGTCATTAGGCACCATGGCATCAATCCCAATGATAGTCTTAGGTAAGGACGACATATTGAATCAAGAGGATTTATATATGTGTTGTTTTGTGTGCTATATCTTGTCAAGTCAGAATTGATTTACGTTGATCCTATATAGGGATTTCAAGGTAAATGATATTTTATGGAGTAGTTTTACCAGCCCCACTTCACCAATTCTTTAAGGCTGAATGGGGTTTCAAACCCAAGTCTCCTGAGTACCAAGTTCAACATGACATCCACACTGGATATTTAAAGGTTGATTTAGCAATTAATTCAGTAGGGCCATTGTAGCTGGGACTAGCAACTGGATTTAGGGCCATAACTGCTGCTTCAAAAAACCAGAACAAGGAAGTAGGAGGTGGTGAAATGGAAGAGTAGATTCATTCACCTCTCATGAATCCCCCTTTCACAACTGTAATTTCTTCTAGCTGCTGCACATTCTATAAATCTTTAACCCTGCTCCACTTCTGTATGCAAACCAAAATCTCCAAGGAAATCTAGTATGTAGAACTGACTGCTAAGTCAGCAATCTGAATTGGAGATATATCCTGAGCATGATAGAGAAGTAAAATAGAGACCAAAAAAGTGAGATAATGTAATGTAAGGTCGTCCTTGCTCGTAAGCCAGTCATATACAACTCTAGGGTTCAGTGCTCATCTCTGTTTATAGCCACAGAGCCAGTGCTGTCTGTGTCTACAGACATTTCCGTGGGCATGTGGCAGGCTGTAGAGCCAAGTTTGAGGAACCCTGCCATAGATAAATCCATAAGTGACTGAAAACACTTATCTACCATTAGAGGTTTGAGAGAAGGTCATTTCTAAAGATGATCTACCTTCAAGAAAGTCACCGATATGGCTGATAGTGCCATATAACCGTTTTTAGCCTTCTGCAAAAAAACAAAAAACAAAACAAAACACAGTTCTTAAAATAAATAAAAAATTATCCTCACGGATGTTATATCTCCTACAGAACATGAGGTAATCTCTCAGATTACCACAATTATTTTGCATCAAGCATAGACTGGTCTAGCAATCCCATATTTACATTATGTCAGGGATCAAGACTGGCTATAATGTGCTGTTGGACCCCATACCTTTCAGTTTGTGAAGATCCTAAGAAGCTATTAGTAAAGCGCAATCACCACCAGCTACCTTAGTTCTCCATTCTGGTAATTCTACTTATTTTACAGGCATCTTGCAATTACCTGAATGTGATCCAGCTGAGAGAAAGGCTCAAAATAGAAGGCTTTAAGGCTTAGCTAGGCCAAACTCTGACCAAGTGTCCTGTTTAGAAAGCAATCTTCCAGTTATCACTGGTACAGAAACAAGACGAGTGGGCAAAGCTAGGTCTAGCTAAGCCTCCCATCCTTCCTTACCATCAGTACTTTGCTTTTGAACTAGATGAATTCTTCTGGGACATTTGCGGTGTATCACTAGCAGAAGGCCTGTCTGTCATTTTGCCAGTTTATAAGGGTTTCTACTGAATACTCCAGAGGATGCAGTGGCTTAGTGGTTAAGATGCTCAGCTTGATGAGCCGCACCATTGCTCGGGGATCGAGCTCACCTGCGCCTGCCGCCACCCCCTTCCGAGCCATGCCTGGCTGGAGGGGTGAAAAGAGCCGCCGCCGCCGTGCAGAGAGGCCCATGCTCGCCTGTGCCCACCAAGGGGGTCCCGAGCTCTCCCCTGAGACGCTCCATCGTTCAGGGGATGGGAGCCTCCTGCGAGCCACTTGTCGCTATGCTAAAGGACTCCGTCTCTCAGATTCTATTTTTAATGTAAGCGAGGGTTCTTCTCTTACTTAATTGTGTATTTGGGGCTCTTGACTATATGTATTTTGAACATTGTATTTTGTATTTAATTATGCTTTTATTGTATTGTGTTCTGATGTAATTTCTATATCTCTATTATTGTATACTTTTCTGTTGCTGTCTGCTTTCAGACAGCATGCACCTATGTAAACCGCTCTGAGTCACCTTCGGGCAGAGTAGAGCGGTATACAAAAATAAAGTGGAATGGAATGGAAAAGGTCAGTATATCAGCAGTTCAAGACCTGATTGCTGCTTGACGGACTGAGCTCTCATCATCTGCCTCCAGCTCTTGCCAATTTAGCAGTTCAAAAGCAAGAAATTGCAAGTAGATGAATAGGTACCACACTAGCAAGAAATGTAACAGCACTCCTGCCACATGGCCACAGAAAGTCTGCAGATGCAGACAATGCTGCCTCTTTGGCTGTAAACAGAGATAAGGTCCACCCCACCCCCCTTAGAGTTGAACATGATTCTCATCCATTGGAGATTCAGTACGGAATTGTGCCTTCAGTAACAGATGTCAAACACCTGACTCACAGCAGCCTTGTAACGTGGCCTGTTCAAAAAAATAAATAAATGGCTGCACGTCTATGTAAACCTAAGCAAAGCTGATCTCATAACTATTTGGCTGAAAACATCTATTGTGGAAGGTTTATCAGCAGTTCCTTTCCTGTAGTTAATTTAGAGCAAGGATTTAGCAATGCCTGTAGGTGGAGAAATTCCCTTTGCGTAAAATGAATGTTTGAGAGATGGCAAGCTGTCATATCACAAATCTTTGAAGCAGGGGTGGCCAAACTTTTCAGGCCACAGGCTGATCACATGGTTCAGCGGGCCAGTCATGTGGTTCCTCCCACCGGAAGCAGAAATAAAATGCACCCGTGTATGTGCAAAATGCTGCATTTTCTGCAGTGTTTTGTGCATGTGTGGGTGTGTTTTACTTCCACTTCCGGGAGCAGTGCAGTCAGCGTGGGGTGGATGATGTGGAGCCATGGGTCAGATATGGCCCATGGGCCATAGTTTGGGCACCCCTGCTTTGAAGGCTTGGAAGCTAGGTAAAAACACAAAGAGCAATATTTCTCCCTTTACCTGAAGCTGAAGGAGAAAGAAAACATACCTAGTTGATGGTTTTTGGTGGCTTGTTCCATGTTCTTTCAAACTGAAATGGAATGTTTGCTTTGCCTTCTGTACAACATGAATGTTTGGCCCACACCATTAAGAGCTCAAGGAGTCATTTCAAGTAGATTTGATTGATCTGCCTAAAACAAATACCTCTTTATGACAAAAGTGTTAATAAACCCTCTCTGGCAGTTACTGAGTGTTCCTTTCAAGATCTTACCATTTATGTTTGAAGTGATGAAATTTATGGAGAACTGATATAAAAGTTCTAATTGAATTTCACAGAAATAGCCCAGTGTGACCCAAAATTGGAGGGAGGGGGAGAAATCCTCAAAGCCATTCTCTGTGGAATATGTGATTAAAAATGCTAAATGTGGAACAGCGGTCGGCATAAGAAATAATCAACAACGGGAGTTAATGAAGACTTTTGAGATAAGTTAAAGTCGATAAGGTCTGTAGAACATGGAGGGAGATGAAAAAGATTCATGGCAGCAGAAAAGATGTGTTTATGAAAATAGATTTCTTTTCAGGAAACCTTGGGAAATAACAAGAGCCAACTTTAAAAGATTTCATTAAAATAAAGACTTGATGAGATAGATAATTCTCACCACCTGCAATTTCAGTGAAACCCTTCCCCCATAACTTTTTAAAAAGGCTTTGGCAGAACTTTAATATGCACAGCCTCTATCATGGCATGGAACACAGACATCTAACTGAAAAAGAGATTTCTTCGAATAGGTGTGTAAAAGCAATATGCAAAGAAACATAATGCTGACACTGGGTGGGAAAGGGTTTCCTGATCAACTATCCAAAGCATGAGGGAAAATGCAGAAGTCACTGCAAAAAATTCCCACTCATAAACAAAGTGCTGGTTGTATTCCTTGCAACACACTTGATTATGCAGTCAGTGCATATCCAGGAACACCTTGCTAGTGAGCAGCAGTTTGCCATCAAGACTTGCAAGATTTGCCTTGCACAAGCATAAATTGTCCATAGGTTTCTGTCCTTTCTGTACTACTGGCTGAGTGTGTGACTGTATTAACATATAGGGTGGGAAGTGCTATGATTTTCCCCCCACCCCATTTGACTACATGACATTAGAGCCAATACAAATCAGCCTGGACACACATATCCCACATCCATTTTTTAAAAAACTCTGACACTGGAGTTTCTACTTTTTTGATAGTAGATCAATTTACTTATTTACTTACTTATTAATTTATTATATTTATACCCCACTCATCTAGGAGGTTTTCCATTGGTTTAGGCCGGGATGGCCATCCTTTTTACCACACAGGCCTGACTACGCCCCCCAGACAGCTGAGTGGGCTGGACCACGCCCCCAGAAGCAGAAGTGGGCACATTTATGGCTGTTGTAAATGCACCCACTTCTGTGTTTACGACAGCCGTGGGTGCCTTTATGCATGGTGGGCACATTTTATGGCTAATGTAAATGTGTCTGCTTCCACTTCCAGGTGTGGTGGCGGTGGGCCACATGAAATGGTGCTGTGGGCCAGGGCTGGCCCATGGGTTGTAGGCAGTGATGCGCTGCAAAAAAAATTACTACCCCCACCTTGGGCATGTCTAACTCTGTGGGTGTGGCTAACTCTGTGGGCCACACCCATTTGGCAAGCCATACCATGGTCTACCAGTGTCTGTGCACCTGTGGGCACCGGGAGCAGCGCATCATTGGCTGTAGGTTGGGAACCCCTGGTTCAGGCAGTATGATTCCTTGAGCCAAAGTAAACTGGTTTGTAGTTATTGTATTTCAAAACATTACAAGCGTCTCAGCAGCAGTGAAAGAGGCAGGACAATGAGGAAGGTGGCTGCTGTTAGGATCCTCTTCTTCCCACAGCTGCTGCTTGGCTCTGCTTATTTCCCCTCTTCCTTTCCCCTTCCTTCCTCATTCCATTTCTTTCTCCTCTTTTTTTATTTTAATGGCTTGCTAGCCAAGCACTGGGCAGATTGGCTGATCAAAAAAGGGGAGGAAATTTTAAGTCAGCTCTGTTTTAACTGTGCCCGCTGCAAATAAGAACAGCTAGGGTATAACAGAAGTACCTTAAGAAGCTGCAAACAAGTATGAAATGAAAACTTTCTCTGGTCTCTTTGTGGATCTTTCTCTTCTCCTTTGGTTAGCCAATTGGCCTAGCACTATGCTGGGAAACCTTTAAAAGAAGAAGGAAAAAAAAGATAAAATACAAAACAAAGGAAACATGAAAGGTGGAAAGAAACAAGCAGACCAAAACAGCCGGTATGGGGAGGAAAAACTTCAGATGATTAACAAGCTGCAAACAATGTTCATTTCCATTCCTATCTCTACTGACTAGTGTATGATCTGATAAAACAAATTCAATTGGACAATTCAATTTCCTGAGTGTGACTTCATAGCAGATCTATTCTCATTCTTCCTGCTGCATAATCGCACCCTGTAATGCAGCTCTTGCCTATCTCAAACCACAGCCACAGAGGATCAGTTTTCTATTCTTCATCCACTCTATTTTTCTATAGTAATTTCTGCCAAAACACCACCTCACTGACAACTGGTGTCTGTATTGCTAAGGGATGTCCAAAGTAGGAGGGAAGGAAAGAAAGGTAGACTGGTTTCAGAGGAAGTGGGGTAGTTTTGAAATAGTTGTGGGAAGGATATGGTTTTCCACTGCCATTTCCTGACTCTTCAGGTCGAATATTAAATTAATAGAACAAAAGGATAGGTGTCATAGTACTGGAGATCCTTAAACTCTTGGCTGGAGGTAAATGTCTATCTTGGGTGGGAATGGTCAGTTCTCCAGATGTTGATGGACTGCAATTCCTGTCATTTCTCACCAGTGGCTGAGCTGGGTTAGGTATCATGGGAGTGATAAGCCAATCAAATCTGAATAGTCGCACATTCTTTGACCCCGATTTCCATTGCACATTTTTAACTTTGTAAAGCTCTTACTGTATGTCCTTATAATTTTTATATTTAAGAGAGGAAACTCTTTTCAGGTAAAGGGGGATTCAAGTCCACATGTAAAATCGACTGTTATTATACCATTCCATTTCTGTGTCCCACAAAAGTGTGTACGTACATGATTACCATATGTCTGTTTGTGTGCCACTCTGTTGCACTAGTAAAGGTAAAGGATTCCCTTGTTCGAAAGCCAGTCGTATCCGACTCTAGGGTTCAGTGCTCATCTCTGTTTCAAAGCCGAAGAACCAGCATTGTCTGCTTCTGCAGACATATCTGTGGTCATGTGGCAGGCATGACTAGACACCGAAGCGCACGGAATGCTGTTACCTTCCCACCGAAGTGGTTCCTATTTATCTACTTGCAATTTCTTGCTTTTGAACTGCTAGGATGCCAGGAGCTGGGACAAAGACAGGAGCTCATTCCATCCTGCAGTACTCAGGAATCGAATTGCTGTCCTTCCGCCTCCCAGTCAGCGTCTTAGCTACTTGAGCCACTGCACTGGAGCCTGTGTGATTTGTGGGTGTTCAACTGTGTCTGCCCCATATAAAAGCCAACCAGTTCTCTAGTCATTTAATTGTCATTTAATGGTGCAGCATTGGGTCATCTGATTGGAATTAATTCATGAAAGAATAAATTAATTAAAGCATGTATTGACATTTCAGGAGAATGTAAATTAAGAGCTAATATCCTCTATATATCATGTCCCATATCAATTAGATATTCACATAGCAAAGCTAATAATATATTAATTTTTACATTGATTGTTTATGCCATTTTGAGAATGGTGCGATAGCAACCAGCTTTTCTTCTGGATGAATTAAATCATAAAAGGGTTCTCGTTGCAGTCAATTGATTCTCAATGTTCTGTACAATAAATGCCTTTCAACTGAAGTGCAAATTAAATACTTATTTGCAACGCATAACACAAAGCATTCACTCGAAAATGGGGGCTACAACACCATAACCCAGTACTGAACTGAAAGTAAGCAGCCCCAAAGCATTTAAACATCCTAAGCAAACTGATAAAATAAGATACAGGAAATATTTTAGTCTTTAGGAAAGGAATTCTCAACCTGCGGCCCACAGGCTGGATATGGCCCTCTACCACCTCCACCACACCAGGAAGTGCTATGTGGTGGAGGAAGGGCAAAATGGCTGTCCAGTTCCCAAAGTTGTCTGAGGGAGTGCGACCCGGCACCCATCTAAAAAAGGTTGAGAACTCCTGTTTTAGCAGTTATCTGATAAGAATTTGTGGTTAGCAGCATGTACACATACCTTCCCTCTCCCCACACTGCTATTTCCTCATTTTTGTACAAAGCATCATAGCCAGGCTGAAATAAGCAGAACTATGTATTTTTATCCCATCCTATTACATATTGAAAAATCCAGCACTTATACATATCGATAACACAATTTGAAGAGGTGACCAAAGGCATGATTTGCCAGTTCATACTTTGATATAAGTGTAATTCCATCTGAATCCACACGTATACACATATAAATCCAAATTAGCTTCTCAAGAATTCAGACATCCCCCCTTTTGTTTTGTGTTTGCTTCCAAAGGCTTCCTTAGTCTTGAATATGTATTTTTCTCTTACACAGAGCAGCTGCATGAATAAGCAAAGGGAATCTACATAAACAGCAACTATCCACATTGAAAGGAAAGCACACTAACCATTAAGTGTGAGGCAACATGTTTTCTTTTGTTTAAAATGAGGATACACAGGGTTTCCAGAATTTGATTATAGTCGATTTGTTAAATATGGTTCTGATCATTCCCAGGTATTTTCCATTTGTACGAATATTTTAAACATCTTTAATATTTTGTGTAAACATGAAAAATGGAACATATGCATGAAATAAACATGGGTTCAAACACACATGTTATATTGATATACTTACATGGGGAGAATATATTTACTGCAATGTAGTGTAGAATGACACTACAATGAGTGTTAAGAATAAGGTCTAGAAAGGGTTCCCAACCTAAGGCCCGTGGGCCAGATCTGGGGCCGAGATGCCATTTCATGTCCTCCCAACCCCTCCAAGGGCATTCAAGAAACAAAATGGCCACCCCTTTGAAGCTTTTGGGACAAAATGACCACCCCATCATGCAGCCAGGGCAAAATGATGACCCTCGAAGCTGACAGAGAGCATGGCCTGGCCCCCGGCTTGAAAAGGTTGGGAATCCCTGGGCTAGAAGCAGGCTTACCTCCCTAAGGCACACTAATGAACTATTCTTCATAGATCTTAAATATGTTGCAAATCAATAAATTCTGCCTCAACTTTGCTTTTCATACTTCAGCCATGAAAGTGATGAGGCAGGAGATTGGAAGATATTGTAGATGCTTTGCTTAGAAAAGCAGCAAAAAAAAGAGCATAGTCTTTCCTATTCTGTTACAACTCTGCCCTTTCGTAAACATTCTTTAACCTTCTGGTGATAAAGTGACCTTCAATAGTTGGAAGTTCAAATAAAAATTAGGAAGCAACCCAATAAAGTAGTTGCTTCTATGGCATAGCTGTCAAGTATCCCTTATTGGCCAGGAAAACCCCTTATTTTACCCTCTTTCCCACCATCATCCCTTATTAATTATACTGCAATGCCGTATTGCTGCCATTGGAAGGCAGCACAGGATAAGCATAGCTGTCAACTATCTCTTATTTGCCGGGAAATTTCCCTTATTTCCAAATCCAAAGCTTGACAGGTATGTTTTATGGTGATATCTTTGTTTTTCTGCTCTTTTGCTTCACAAAAGAGCTTTACAAAATGGTGACATGTCCTTGATCTCCTCTTGCATGGTTAGAGCACTTTATCATTTATATATTAAAAAGCTATTTACTGTGAGCCAGCAATTATGATCTATGGCTAAAACCAGGGAAGGCCATTGGTCAATGTTGGAGTATATTATTTGCATGTTAAAGATTTCAGGCTCAGTCTTGGGCATCTGCTCTCTGAAATCTTTCCTGAAATCCTTAAAAGCTGTTTGAAGGTAGATTAACGTTTCCCAAACTATGTTCTGCAGAACACTGGTGGACTTCAATTCCCAGAAGCCTTAAATCAGTACATTAGCTGATCAGTGCTTTGGGGAATTGATTTAGGCTTCCAGGAATTGAAGTTAAAAAAACAAAGACTGCGAAACACTGGGTTAGACTATGGAGCTGGATGGTCAAATAATTTAGACCAGCATAAACCCCTACCTATGATTCTGTGCCATTCATCAACAGACACATTTTATATTTGCATTTTTTTGTTATTTTGGATTAGGATTATTTTTTTAAAATTCAATTCTACATGGTCCATTACTTTGTAATATATTTCTCAGGTTTAAAAAAAATGGAAATCCAAGTATGTTAACATACTGGCTTTTAAAATAAATGTTGGCAAATGCATTAAAATAATTTTAAATGCATTTTTAAAAGCCTTTCTTTTAGCAGCTCATTCTATTCCATATGCTGTTTCTCAAATGAGTGATGCAATAATTACATTTTAATGAGCATTTGCCTAAACATTGAAGTCTACCTCAAGTTACAGGGCAGCAAAGGAGGGTGTGTGTGTGCGCGCGCTGGTAAAACATGCAGGTTTACCAGCAGTAAATTTTACTCAGAAGGGTATCAACTACAGGGGGCTGCTACTTAAACCACCTTCAGTACTACAGCTGGGATTATGAAGCAGCTTTAACAGATGTGCCACATTGTCAGGAGAGAGGTCATACTATGCTACAAATCGTGTTTGCTTACAACCTACTCTTCACCCATAAACATACCTGTCAACCTTCCCGATTTGGCCGGGAAAACCCCATAATTCGACGTTGATTGACGTCATAACCTGGCCCCCGCTGCCAAACCCCCGTAATTTGGCAGCGGGGGAAATGCTTTCCAGGCATGTGTGGAAGGGTTTTACCCCTTCCACGCATGCACGGAAGCGCTACGTCGCTTGCGTAAGGGCTGCGCAAGCGGCGTTGCGCTTCCACGCATGCGTGGAAGGGGTAAAACCTTTCCACGCATGCGTGGAATGCAACCTGCGCACAAGTGATGTGCGCAGGTCCCATTTTTCCGGAGCCGCAGGTTGACAGGTATGCCCATAAACACTTTTTCTTGATCTTTAAGGCTCAAAGCAAGATATTGAGAACAGAAAACCTGGATTAGCAAAGATGCTCGCCCTGTTTTGGTTTGTACTCAGTGATGCGCTGCAAAAATAATTACTACCCCCACCCTGGGCGTGGCTAACTCTGTGGGTGTGACTAACTCTGGGGGCCACACCCACTTGGTCAGCCATACCATGGTCTGGGGTAGGGAGGTGGGTGTGGCCAGCCAAGTGGGCGTGGCCTGGGGAAATTTCTGCTACTGGTGCCCGCACACCTGTGGGCACTTGGAGCAGCTCATCACTGTTTGTACTGCTTTTAGAGTCACCAGATCTACTGCTTTTGGCCCTAAGAGCTTGGGTGGCTCATCTAGAAGTTCTCAAATGGTCTGGGGGTTCACTGTGGCATATCACAGATCACTTGGAGCTCTACTAGTAGATCCAAATGTACCCCAATTCTACCTTTGTTTTAGTTTTCCTTTTTACTCCAGCTAATAATAATTTTGTTTCAGAAATTATTGTGGGTTGAAAGGATTTTTGCTGAAGAAACTCCACTCAGGGGACATCCGAATGAGGCTCCTTTCATGTCCCCAAGATCTTTTCCCACCGAAGTGGTCCTTATTTATCTACTTGCAATATCTTGCTCTCAGTCTGCTAGGTTGGCAGGAGCTGGGACAGAGACAGATGCTCAATCCATCATGCAGTACTTGGGTACTGCCAATTTGCCGGCCTTCCAGCTAACAAGGCGAGCTTCTTAACCACTGAGTCACCGCAGCCCCTTTCTTCACTCCAATGTGCACTTGCTGCTCATGGTGCCTTGTCGTCTCCAGATCTTAACTAGCATAGCCTGGGAAGCAGTGCTTTGGTAGCACTAATTCACTGGCCTTTAAATCCATTATTTTTGCCACCACCTGGTCTGTTGGTTGCACACCACCATTTTGAATGGTTTCTGGAAGTTTTGTGCCTTATTCCCTTATGAGGGCACACCTCCATGACAACACAAGGGCACTCTCTGAGGACTCATGTTTTGCCCATGAAATTTCCTAGGATGGGATGCTCCTGAGTGGGCACCCCATACTGCCTTAGCACAGAAACCTAGAATAGTTGAATGGGAAGGGGTCCCAAGCATCCTTGAGTCTGATCTTCAGCCAAACTAAACTTTCTTTATTGCTGGAAGAATTCTCCTGTGAATTGAGTCATGATCTGTCATGGTGAAGATGGTCTCCCATGCTAAAAAGCCAATCATGTTTGACTCTAGGGGTGCGGTGCTTATTTCCATTTACAGCCAAAGAGCCAGTGCTGTCTGCATCTTCAGATTTCCCCATGGTCATGTGGCAGGCATGACTTGATGTACATGGAACGCTGTTATTTCTCCCACCGAAGCAGTACCTTTTTATCTACTTTGCGATTTCTTGCTTTCCAACTGCTAGGTTGGCAGGAGCTGGGATAGAAGACAGGAGCTTTGTTTGTCACGTAGCACTCAGCCACCATGGCAACATACTGTTCCTGAGAAACAATTCTCTCATCTATTATGGGGACTGCAGTTGAGCTCAGATGGTGCAGCAGAAAATGCCATGGTCCATGCTACTAAGAAAGCCCTGGGGACTTTGATTCTCAGAGCCCTAGCTCCACACCAGTTTTGGAAATGATCTTGTTGTTAGCACCCCTTTGGCTAAGGAGGCCAAAGTGGGGAATCTCAAACACTGGAGTATTTTAGCTTAAACATCTTACTGGCGATAATCAAATAGTGTTTACACCTGTTAGGATGGAGAACAAGCAGTGTTGTCACAAGGTTGGTTAGCCATCTGATGGTCAGATTCATCTCTAGAATTGCTTGGCCCTGTGTTAAAGTCAAGATATTTCATTTCATTTCAGCACTACAGTTTGTTGTTCGGTTATCAGCACTGTGGAAGTCAGCTTTCACTACAACTATGTAAAAGGACTGAACATGTGATACAAGAGAGATGCTTTTGTTTTGGCAGTCTTGCTGACATCTAGCTCCACAGTACTCTAGGGTATTCAGATGAAGAACAGAGTTTACTGCATGGATCATTGCCATTTTGAAATGTGCTTGTGCAACTGAAAGATGTTCTGACAGAAAACAAGTGTCACTTTTAAAGGAAGAAATGTTTACCCCATGCTGCGAGCTTTTCTCGGTCCCTCTCTACATTAAACTAGTCCTCTGGATTTTATTTGTACCCTGATGCAGTTGCCGGCTGAGATAAATTTGTCATGACGATTCAGCTCAATGTGATGCCTAAATTATTCTTCAGCTACTTTCCCAATGATTTTAAAACTGTTGACTATATCAAGGCTGGCAATCTGAAGCTCTCACAAGTCATTTAAAGTTTTCCATTTTATTTGTCACATTTTTGGGTGGTGGGGGGTGGTGATGAATGCTTCTCTTTTATTTGTACCCTGATCCTAAATTAGTGCATTTTCATTTCACAGTGAAATAACACCAGGGTGAGGTGTGAAGGGACGTCAAGGAGCACCTTGGCCATATTATCCTGGGGCTTGATTCAATTCAATTCAATTCAATTCATTAGATTTCTATGTCACCCACTTGGCCTAGACCGACTCAGGGCGGCTCATAATCATAAAACAAACTGAATAACAGCTAAAACATACACAAACCAATATAAAATGTTATAAACACCATGATAATGTCACTGATAGAGCAGGCTACAAATTGAAGCAACTCTTTTAGATTAGCCTTCCATAGATTGATACTCATGTACGGCCAGGTTATCCTGCTATGGTAATAGAGTAGATCATGCTGCCAGCGACTCAACACCGAGTGTCAGGCAGTGGTTAACCAACCTGATAACTCTGAGGACTATGGCCTTTGGTGTCAAAGTCCACAGGGAAGGGGAAAGTCCCCAAATGGGTTAAGTTCCACTTGAATCCATCTTGATGGAGGTCAGCAGCTTCATCAATACTGGCCTGGGGCTGAAGAGGACCAAAGGGCTCAGAACCAGAAAGTGACTTGCGGAACTGGATCAGTAATATGGGTGTCATGCTGTGATTCAGAAGGCAGATGAAAGGCCACACTGCATTATAGTCTCAAGACAGTCTTCATGGATGATTGCCAATATTCGGATTTGGCTATGGCAGCAGCGGAAGAAGATTGGTAATCTCCAAATGTTACACCTTACTGGTGTAACTCTTGCAGTCATCGGAGGCATACCTCCCTTTTAAAAAAATTAGTGTGTGTCCTGCTGTTTCTAAAAGGCACTTAAGCCCTTAGCCCAAGTTGTAGACCATATAAACCAGGGAAAGGCAATTTATAGTCTTCTGGATGTGAATAGTTGCACCTCCTGACAGCACTAGCAAGCTTAGCCAATGGTGAGAGAATATGGGAATTGCAGTCTGAAACAGACCATTTGTAGTCTTCACATGGGATCTCTCTGTTGCAGTGGAAAAGGGAATGCTTTGAAAAGAGTGTTGAATCTCAGAATGGATTTAGCCAAAACTCTGCTCATGATTTGAGTTTAATCCAGACAGGTTCAAGGATGACTCAGCCTTCCATCTGTCTTAGGCCAGTAAAACGAGTAGCTAGCTTGTTGTGGGCAAAATGCTAATTATTATTAGTTTGAGAACTGTCCACAGAGTGCTCTAAATGCTATGTACATAAAAGTAATTGCTGTTGCTACTGTACTACTGCATCTGGAGTTGAGAATGTGTGGCCTTACACATGTCCCGCAATCCATCACAATTGGTTACACTGGCCAAGAAAAATGGAAGCAGCAGTCCAACAACATCTAGAGAGCCACAGTTTCCTCTCCTCTTTATTTCCTATCAACTGGCTATTACAAGCCCTGAGTTCATGACTGGTCCCTTATATCAGGGGAGTCGAAACTACAGCCCATGGGCCAGATCCAGCTCATAGCTGTCAAGTGTCCCATATTGGCAGGGAACTTCCCGTATTTTCCCCTCTTTCCCAGCATCCTTCCATAACAGGAAGACTACAATGCCCTAATGCCGCCACTGGAGGGCTGCACAGGATAAGTATAGCTGCCAAGTTTCCTGTTTGTCTGGGAAATTTCCCTTATTTTCAAATTCAAAACTTGACAGCTTCCAATGCCAATTCATCTGACCCATGCTACCCTCATTGCTCCTGGGTGCAGAAGTAAAACATGCCCGTATGGATCTGGCCTGCAGGCTGTAGTTTGGGCACCCCTGGTTTAAGCAGAGACTTACTTCTGTTTCCGATGGGAAGAATCATGTGACCAGCCCACTGAACCATGTGACCGGCCCACAGCCCAAAATGTTTGGGCACCTCTCTACCTTATGTAATATATAAGGGAGCCAAACAAAGGCTGGCCATGGAATGCATTGGCTGATCTTGAGATGGACAACATGTCTCATTTTAATTGATTTCACAAAGTTGTGAGAATAAATTGGGCAGAGGAGAACTGCCTGCATTGGCATATGATCTGTGGAAGAACAGCAGGATGAAAAATTACTCCTTCCTCCAAAAAAAAGAAAAAGAAAAAGCCAATTATAAGAGAAGAGTTTACAAGCCATGCCCCTATATATGTCTCATTCAAGAATATGTTCTATAGTCCATGCCTTCTTTGAATGTTTAATGTCAACTAATAAGGTCTTAATCCACATTAATAAAATTTGAAACAATTAATGAATCTCATTAAACTAATGACTGAATAGAGAAGATCATTAATAGATTTCCATTACAAAGCATCATAAAGTAAGCCTTTCAGACATCCACAGAATTAAAACACACACACACCCTTAAGTGTAGTAGCTTGATGAAACGTACTAATTTGACAGCTATTAATCTGTCCGTTGTTGCTAAGATTCTGCATAACATGGAGCCATTCTAAAACCTTTTCGTTGTGTTTAAACAACGCAATGAAATTTTCAAATAATTCTGGGAATGAAATGAGAATTTCACAGAAGTCAGCTTTGTGAATATGCTGTGTCTACTGAGCAAATTTCTTGATCATGTTTTTTGGTATTGTAATTCCCAGAGTTCCGAGTATTCTGAGGAAAGTAACTTTTCCTATGTCTAGTTCCATGCCTGCTGGGGAGACAATCTTTCTGTTGAAAGTGCTGTCCATGATAATCCTACTAGTTCTTTTGTGTGTTTGCAAAAGTAGGCCAGACATCTTTACTTATCCACACAGCTGCTTTATCTTCCTTGCAAACATATATAGCCATCAATATTTTTATACATGGAGAGGGGGACTGAAAGAGACCCACCCTGAATGGAATGCTACAACAGGGGGCCGAGCGTTGCCAACCTGGAAACCGTAATTACCGTACGGTGCTATGCAAAAATTACCGTACATTACAGTACATGCGTAGACCCATTTCTTTGCACGCATACCGGGCAGAGCTATGGGCGGAGTCTGGGTGGAGTTATGGGCAGAGATTTTCTTTGAATATTTATGAGGGAAGAAAACGGAAGTGATTTTTTTTTCATTTTTACCCAGGACAGAACCGGAAATAATCTTTTCCCCCACAAAAATTACTGAAAATTACCGTACATCTTCGTATGGTAGTCGTACATCACACAGAGGGCCAAATTACCGTACCGTATTGCAATTAATTAAATTTTTTTGGGTAAGGAAAGGACAGGAAAACATCAGTAGGCAGTGATGCTTCAGGCAGAAAGAACAGGGTGGGTCTGAGGGGAAAATGTCTTGGGGATGATAGCACTAAACAAGCAGGTTGAAGGGCCTCACAGAAAGAACTTGTGGACCACAGGTTAGGGACTCCTGACCTAGAGCATTGTGTTTAATTAGGAGCCACTGCTTGAAGTCATGAATCCACAATGAAGATATTTTGCTGTCTATGGTGAAGGGCAAAGTAATAGCAGTAGTTGAATCTTATTATGATATTGGTGTTACAGAATCCACCACAACTGAAGGCAGGAAGCTAGCTTCAGAACTCAGGACAAGACAGGTGACATGTACATAGGTTTGCCATACGTCCCGAAAAACTGGGATTGTCCCAGATTCAAGGTCAGAAAAATTGTCCTGGCCAGTTCAATAAAAATCATGTTAAAGTCCCGGATTTGTAAAACTTACTGGTTGTGCATTATAACACACCATTAAAATAAATTCAAACTCTTGCCATCAAACAAGTGATTTCTTGGCACATTGGAGTTGGAGCATCCCTGGAGAAAAATCTTAACACCTTCGCCTCACACCACCACCCAATAAGTGTGACCAGTGTGTTTCCTGGAACTGAGGATGTAAAGAGTTGACTGCGTTATGACTTCTCAGAAATACAACAGATTATCTTACAAAAAGAATTAACTGTTTTAATTCATTTATGTATTGATATATTCAACGTGAAAGAGTTTTATAGCTGTTATTATATTATGTTTGTTTTTAAAAAGGCTATTTTGTAGATAACCCGCTCATTTTTGTCAAGTATAATTCTGTCCCAGTTTTGTGAGAGAGAATTATGGCAACTCTACATGTACAGCTCTGTACTCTAAAACCCCATTGCCAATCTCTCTTTCAATGATGTATTGCCAGAGGTATTGCCTTACCTAATAATAGGGCTGGCCCTGCCTATACCTTCAGCTGTGCATTTCTGTGTACAATTTAGTATTTTAAACAGGTGGCTTGGTACAAGTTCATTGCAATTTCTGGGGCTCTACTTCTGCCATTTCATTAGCCACTGCTTCAATCAGGTGGGGAACACTACAATAAAAGTTTATCACATGACAGCGAGCATATGGAATAGATGTTGACTGTCTATATTTATTTAACACATTCTTATTCACAATCTTTTCCCTAAAGAGCTCTTAGGTTGGCCTCACCCAGGGTTTCTCAACCTTGGGCCCCGACATGTTCTTGTACTTCAGTTCCCAGAAGCCCTGGTCAGCAAGGGTAGTGACTTGGGCTTCTGTGAACTGAAGTCCTAGAACACATGGGAGCCCAAGGTTGAGAAACTCTGACCCTACATCAGGGATGGAAAACCTTGGCACTCCAAGTGTTCTTGGACTTCAATTGCCAGAAGCCCAAGTCTCTGTGAATCCACATGAAAGGGTTTACTGCACGATAAACCTTGACACTCCAGGCGTTCTTGGGCTTCAATTCCCAGAAGCCCAAGTCCCTGTGAATGGGATGTGCAGTAAACCCATGCGTGTGGATTCACAGAGACTTGGGCTTCTGGGAATTGAATTCCAATAACACCTGGAGTGCCAAGGTTCGCCATCACTGTCCTATTATATTTGAAAGGACCAGGAGTCAGCCCAACCCAAAGTATATAGTGCAGAAGGAAAAGGAATTGGGAGGAAAGAGGGGAAAAGCTTACTTAGGCACTAGAATCATTCTTGACTGCAAAGTTCAACAAGTATAAGCACAGCAGGCCACAGAACCAGATCAAGAGCCGAGACCAGACCATTCCTTCCTTTCCTTCTGACAGGCTTAACAGGTGCAGTTGGTAACTGGAGACTTAGGTGAACTGTTTGAAGCTGCACACTCATTTATTTCTTACAACTGTGTTCCATCCTGCCTTCAGTGAGCTCAAGCCACTGTAAATAGCCCTCCTCTCTTCTTCATCCTTGGAATAAACCTGTAAAATATGTCAGTCTGAGAAAGTATGACTGACCCATAGTTACCAAGTTTTGTTTCAACGTCAAGTCAGCCTTTGAACTCACATTTCCAAGTTCTTATCCAGTACTGAAGCTATGGCAGCCTGCTGGCCATTATAGCTGGGAGATTCTGGGAGCTGTGGCCAAAAATGTAACTTTTAAAAGATCTTCCTGAGTATTGGGAGATCTCATCTAGAGTTGAATCTGGGCACAGTGGAGGGATGATATTATTAATGCACTGGCTTGACACATAGGTTTAGAGGTGTTTGAGGAAGTTACCTGACCCATGTGATAAATCTGTACACATGAACAGCTAGTGGTAGGATGTAATTTAATATAATTTCCACATGGCAGATGTACCATGTACTGTACATTCCCTTTTAAGTGACACAGACAACCTGGATGGAAGTAAATGCTGAAGGATCATTCCATAGCAAGACAGAGAATGAAAGAAAAGGGGAATAAGTCTTCTAGCAATATATTCAGCATTTTATTTGAAAAACAACAAGTATATTATATCTTGCCTGTGCATACTAAATTAAATATCACTAAGCTGTACACAGTAATTAATTAAACATTTGGGGAATTGAATTCATCAATGGATCATTGGTTCTACCGTGAGCTTCTACCACATGCTAAATTAAAAAGTAACTATCTAGTGTTTTGACATCTCATTAGTAAAACTTCCTTTACCACATATTTCTATGACTTAATGTTTCAAGAAAGGAATTTTGGGGGAAAACAAAAGACCAATCCACAAACATACTAGACTGGGTCGTATGATCTCACAAACAGTTCTAATATCCACAGTGGCCATTTTCCTTTGAAAAGTAAGTTGTATCCACAAGAGAGAACTTAGGGCTGAATGAACCATATGGTTTCGGGATGCTGAAATGTGGATGGGCACCAAACTAAATGAGATACCAAGCACAGTTGAAGGGTAGCTGAGTTTAGGGGCATAACTTTAAAATGTTGGGAAGCAAAAAAGTAAATATCTGCAACTTTTATTCATGGATCTACAGCTGGCGTGGGTGATAACTACAAAAATGATCTTCCTTCAATTAGATTTTAAATTTCCAGTTTGATTTCATGTGTATCATGTAAAAAACAGTAGGACACAGCTTTTGAGGGAGTCCCAAACATCGCAACGGCCCCAGACTCCACAACCTGTTTTGTAGTCCTACATAGATGACTATGGCTAGAGGCCGTCCTTGCTTGGAAGCCACTCGTATCCAACTCTCGGGAGTCAGTGCTCATTTCTGTTTATAGCCACATATTCAGCGAGGTCTGCATCTGCAGATGTTTCCGTGGCAGGTGGCAGGCATGACTAGACATGGAACACAGTTTACCTTCCCACCGAAGTGGTACCTATTTATCTACTTGCAATGTCTTGCTTTCAAACTGCTAGGTTGGCAGGAGCTGGGACAGAGACGAGAGCTAATTTCGTCGTGCAGTACTCGGGTCTCGAAGTGTATATCCTTAGAGACAGCTATGGCAATTGAAGCTTCCAATATATTTGATTAAGAAAAATAGAGAATACTTTGCAGTTGGTTAACACCACTTATTTGCTTATCTCATGTCAAATATTTGGGGGCACCAATAGTAGTTGGCTCTATGTGTGTTTTGAATGCAGAATATATCACAGTTATGTGTCTGGCAAAGTTGATACAATACCTCTTCTTTAAGTATTAATAACCCTATACGTTAATAAAGATTGTAGTTAGCTTTAGCATTGTCAAGGGCCCTTTTGTTATTAATGGCCATTCGCAGGCCATTGTCAAAGTACAACCTCATGTTGCTGCTTTTGGAGTGGAAAGGTCAGTGGATACCCCAGTTGTTGCTTGGGGAACATGCAAATGTATTCATATTCTTCAGGGTGGTTCCTTCTGTGTTCCCATGCTACATCATTGCAACAGTCTTTGGGTGTTTTTTACTTCTTGCAAGGAAATTAATGTACATTTTGGTAACCTGTTTCCTTAGTAAAGTATGATTTTTTTTTAAAAAATGCACTTTTCTCAATGTGTGTTTATTTTTCAAAGTTAGACGTTTTAGTTGTATACAGTATGTTCAACATGAATAGAGATCAAGATAAAGGTAAATGTTCTAGGGTACGGTGCTCATTTTCCATTTACAGCCAAAGAGCCAGTGCTGTCTGTGTCTGCAGATGTTCCCGTTGTCATGTGACAGGCATGACTAAAGTGCACTGAATGCTGTTACCTTCCCACTGAATTGAAACCTGTTTTTCCATTTGCAATTTCTTGCTTTCAAATTGATAAGTTGGCAGGAACAGGGACAGATGACAGGAGCTCACTCTGTCACGTAGCACTCGGGTCTCGAACTATTTACCTGCCAACCTTTCAGTTGTCAAGATAGACAGAAACAATAAACATCCTGATCCCCCCTCTAATGATGGAAAACCAAAAGCCATACCCACAATTTCCATTAGCAGCTTTGGAGATGACATATTGTGTAATTTCATTAATTTCTTTCCCATTCCTACTCATAATTCATCAAAACCAAATATCAAGGAAAATTAACCGCTTCAATCTGACAAGAGCTTTCTTAACAACATAAGGCAGGGGTTCCTAACCTATAGCCCATGGGCTGGATTTGGCCCATGGTGTAATTTCATGTGGCCCTCCAAGGGCATTCAAGAAACAAAATGGCCACCCCTTTGAAGCTGTTAGGACAAAATGTTCATCCCTATTGTGCAGGCAGGGCAAAATGGCCAACTGGCCCTCAAAGTTGACTGAGAGAGTGTGACCCAGCCCCCACGTTGAAAAGGTTGAGAACCCCTGACATAAGGTGTGTACAAGAATATTCATAAAAGTATGATGATTCTGTACTGGGTATTATAATTCTGTAGTTACCAACCTTTGGCCTATGAACATTTTAATTTTTGTTCCCATAATCCCTGAACATTAGCTGATTTGGATGAGATGTTTGGGAGTCCAAATCCTAACAGCTGGTAGGCCAAAGGTTAAAGACCATTGTGTATAGGAAATGCATTTTGGGATGCTAGATTTAAAAGGATGAAGAAAGGAGTGTAACTCAGGTATGAAGCTTAAATCAGAATAAATGGGGGTGACAAACTGAAAAACAGAGAGTGCTCCTTAAGAGAGATTTGCCCATTTGTTCAATGTGTGTCACACACTGAAGTGGTTCAGGTCCCATAAGATTTTTCCAAAGATTTCACAAATATATACGAATGCTACAGTTGGGGGGTGGGGGAATAATAACAGCCATAATATCTACCTCAGTTCAGCATTGCTGTGAATTATGGGATTTTCCAACAGAATGTGCCAACTTAGCACTGAGCTGAATAACTCTCAGAGATAAAAATAAAAATCCAGTCTTTGGTTATATGCGCTGAAAATATTCAGGGGCTGCTGCACTTACAATGCTTATTATTATGCCTGAAGCTTCTCGGGTGGATTTGGCACCATTTTTAATTAAACATTTTACCCGCAGACGGGCAAAAGCTGGCGATACCAAAGGTAAACTTTTAATTGTGCTGACTAAGAGCAATTAATTGTGGTATATCGAGGAAGATTCTAAATCAGTGGTAATTGGAATGACAGGCAGGAATCTGTTCCAACACTTCATTAAACTTCTATTTTTATGGGGGATTTCTTCATTTCTGCTGGAATGAGCAAGTCAATATGCATGACTTATTCCGCAATGAACTTTGATGAATTTTTCTAAGTACATTAAAATGAGCTGCATCTTCTGGTAATCTGAAGAAACCCCCCTGTCCACATGGCAATAAACCCACTGATGCACACGTAAGAAACCAGGATAACTGGAAAGAGGGACACACACACACACACAAACACACACATATAGCATGGCAGCAATAACTCTGAATTGCCTACAGCATTCACGGTGTCTCTTAAGAGTCAGGTATTGTGTTGCATTTAAAATTCTCCTGCGCTGAGCACAGAGGGGGAGGGGAGGAAATCAAACACTTTCTGAATTGGGCCCAAATATCCAAGGTTAATTTTCTGAGAAAGCTGCAACAGCTAGATAAGGCCATCCCCTGCAAATTAGTTTTGCCTGCCTGGATTACAGCTAAATTTATGCAGCTTGCCTTATCCTTTCAGAAGCGCCTCTGAAGTGTCGTAATTAACTGGCACACATAAAGTGAACAAATTTTCTGCTTGGTGGCAGCCATTCCTCATTTCATCTCAGTTCTAACCCAAATGGAAAAAGGTACTTTTCTTATTTTTATTTTTTTTATTGTTAAAAGGGCCCTCCAATATTTTACCCCGTGCCTTTGAAAACAAACATAAAGCAGCTTTTAGAACAGCATTTGCGTTTTAAAGCCGCCTCCGCCGAAGGAACTGGAAGATAATTTTATGGGTTTTTTTTATTTAAAAAAAAACCCAAAAATCAAGTGTTTTTATTTTGTTCCCCAAATAGCAATGTTTGCTAAGAATACTGAGCATAATTTAGTAAGATCGTTCATTTGCATGTCCCAGTGAAATGAATGGGACCTGCTCAAGGGCTTTCGTTTCTTTTTCTCTCTTATCCCTTTTCTTTTTGTGTTTCTGTCAAGCCTTCAGAAAGGGCTGTATCCAGATGTAAGATATTTTCAGATGGAGAGCTTCTACTTCGACCAATTAAAAGGCATTACATAGCTGTTTGTTTCTTCTTTAATGGAGGGAAAATACAAAAGGCTTGCAAATTGAAGAAAATGCCTTCTGGACTCTGGAAATAATTTGTTTTAGATGTAAGGAAATTCCACGATAAATGATGCCACAGAAGCACTCCAAAGTGGGCAAACTGGCAGCTTCTGAGTTCCTGAGGGTCAAAGCATGTGATCTAGGGGCAGACCCTTTTGATATCACAGGGTGAAGACCCTTCCATAACAGTTGCAAAATGGCTAAAATCCTGTTGCACAGCTGTATCCATTCTAGGGAATGCCGTCATTTGCAGCAGCAAATTCTGTCAAATTGAAGGCTTCCTTTTGTGAATCTTGGGGAATGTGCCACTTGTACACAAAGTGATGAAGTAACATGCACCCTGACATTGCAAAAAGAAGTCATTAATCAGAGTCATTCTACCACTGCCGAAGATGTCATTCATATTTAGGGATGCTATACATCCTGTTTTTCTGTGATTTTCACAGATTCATGCTGTCCTGTCCAGTTCAAGGAAAAACATGTAAAAATCCCGGTTCAAGGAAAAATATTGTACATAAAAAGCTACTGAGGATTTATTCAAACTGCAAAGGGGTAACTGGAGTGATGAGCACAAAAACTTTTTACTACCACACTGTGGGCATGGCCTAACTGGTGGGTGTGGTCTAACTGGTGGGTGTGACCTAATAGTGGGTGTGGCCTAATCTGTGGGCATGTGACTGGGTGGCCAATCTAGTCATGCCTGCCACATAGCCCATGAAAACATCTGCAAACACAAACAGCACTGGCTCTTTGGCTGTAAATGGAGATAAGCACTGCACCCTAGAGTCAGATATGACTGGCTTTTGAGCAAGGGCAGCCTTTACCTTTACCTATTTTTAGATCCAAAGCTGCCAGTCGTATCTGACTCTAGGGTTCAGTGCTCATCTGTTTATAGCAAAAGAGTCAGCACTGTCTGTTTGTAGATGTTTCTGTGGACATGTGGCAGGCATGACTAGACACCAGAATGTTGTTACCTTTCCCACCGAAGGTATTTATCAACTTGCCGTTGCCAGGAGCTGGGACAGAGACGGGAGCTCAAACAGTCATGTCGGCCTTCCAGCTAACAAGGTAAGCTTCTTAACCACTGAGCTCAAGTGGCTAAGGCTCTGACAGGAAGGTGGCAGGTCAGCATTTGTAGACCCAAGTGCTGGACATTGGAGGGAGCTCCCATTTCTGTCCCAGTTCCTGCCAACCTAGCAGTTCGAAAGCAAGAAATTGCAAGTGGATAAATAGGGACCACTTTGGTGGGAAGGTAAACAGCGTTCCATGCACTCCAGTGTCTAGCCATGCCTGCCACATGACCATGGAAATGTCTGCAGAAGCAGACAGCGCTGGCTCTTTGGCTTTGAAACAGAGATGAGCAATCTGAACCCTAGCGTGGGATGCGACTGGCTTTCGAGCAAGGTAAAGGTATCCCTTGCTTGAAAGCCAGTCATATCCAACTCTAGAGTTCAGTGGTCATCTCTGTTTTACCATGGAGCTCCCTGGGCCAGCTGCAGTCTACCTCAAAACATCAGTGAGTCTTTTAGGTGCCACAACATTTTTTTGTTTACTCTCTGATATGCTTGCACAGAATAAAATGGCTACCAATTCTAAAGTTTTATTCTGTGCAAGCAGATCAGGAGGTAAACAAAACAAAAACACAAAAATGTTGTGGCACCTTAAAGACTCACTGTTGTTTAGGGAGCGCCACAGCCCTCATTCCCCCTCCACCCCCCCCCCTGGAAAATCCCTTTAGCCTCTGCTCCCCTACACACACACACACACACACACACACACACACACACACACACACACACACACACACACACACACACACACACACACACACACACACACACCCTGGGGGGAGTAAACAAAACAAAAATACACACTTACCCAGAAGGTGCCATGTCCGGCTGCTCCTTCCTCTTCCTCCTTGCCCCGCCCCCTGGCCCATGGGGGGAGGAAGGAGTTCTCATGTTACGGCTTTGGCTTTCCCTCCTCCTCTAGTCCTCCAGCGAGTCCAGCACAGAGCCTGCTGCTGCTTCCCGATCCCGCCCACCTGCTCCCAAGAATGACGACGGCTCTTCCTTCCTTCTCCTCCTCCTCCAGAGTGGCTGATGCTGCCTCCAGCCTCCTTAGCAGGCTGCGGGTGCTTCTCGGGTGGTGGTGGAGGTGGCGGCGTGTGCATGCCTGCCCCTGGGGGAAGGGGAGGGGGAGTCACACCACCCAAAGAGCAGCTTGCCCACCCCTGCTGCCACCACTCCCCTTGCCTCCTTTTGGCAGCAGCGGCAGCACAACTTTAGCTCTGCCTCTACCTAGCCTAACTTCCTGCAGGATGTCTGTCTGACTCTGGGCATTGCGAGAGTTGCCCTGCTTGCACCATGCTGCTTGGATACCTCTCACAATGCCCAGACAAACATCCTGCAGGAAGTTCTCTTCCTGCAGGACTAGGTCCAGGCATTGCGAAAGTTGCTGCTGCTGCTGCTGCTAGAAGGAGGCAAGGAGCAGCGGCGGGGTGGGGGTGGGGGTGAGCTGCTCTGGGTGGTGCGATGTCAGCTCCCCCTCCCTTTCCCCCAGGGCCAGGCACACACACACTGCCACCTCCACCACCACCTGAGTGGCATCTGCAGCCTATTAAGGAGGCAGCAGCAGCTGCTCTGGAGGAGAAGGAAGAGCCAAAGCCGATGCCGTCAGGTCGCCCGCTCTCCCAGGAAGAGGTGGGTGGGGTGGGATAGAGAGGGGGCATGGCCAGCCAGGTCTTCTACCGGTCCCCTTGGACCGGGGCGGACCGGCTGATGCCCAGCACTGGTTAAATGCATATAGAGGAAGGGAACACTATGGATAGGAAGTGAGAAAGACAACTCTTCACTTCCATTCCCCTCTAGGAACGCTGACTCTATGCATTTAACCCTTTGCAGTCTGAAGGAATCCTTCGTAGCTTTTTACATACTTTTTCATTCCAGACTTTTTAGAGCTTTCTTTCAAGGAATCCTCGTGTGGTGTTTGAAGGTGAGTCCAACACAAGGGGTGGGTGGGTGGGTGAAGGGTAGGGTAGGGGTGACCTGCTCAGGGAGAGGAAGGGTCTTAGAGTTTCCGGTGTCTAGTCATGCCTGCCACATGACCACGGAAATGTCTGCAGAAGCAGACAACGCTGGCTCTTCGGTTTTGAAACAGAGATGAGCACTGGACCCCAGAGTCGGATACGACTGGCTTTCGAGCAAGGGAGTCCCGGTTTGGGGGGATAGAATTATGGCAACCCTGTACATGGTGCTCTGCCCAATCTTATCTTACAAGATTTTGGCCAGGCAGACAGATAATGAAATGACTGTGGTGAATTTATAGGCCAACATGTGGGAATTCCAGCAGCAGTGGGAGTAGCTCTAGAACAGTAGCTCCCAAACTTGGGTCTCCAGATGTTCTTAGACTACAACTCCCAGAAATCCTGTCCAGCACAGCCAATGATGAAGGTTAACTGGGGACCCAAAGTTGAGAACCATTGCATGAAAATGACAAAGACCAGGATATTCTGAATCTGATTGAATGGCATGTTCTGAGGCCATGATAATAATCTTATTCAATAGGGATGCCATGACAACAAATTTATTGTTCTTTTACTAGTACATATTATATTATATTGCTGAAATTTTTTCAGTGTAACTGAAATTCATGAAATATTTCCATAACTGTTATATCATGAATCACACATTCAATTGCTGAATAAAATTTGCAATGCAGACTGTCTGGACATAATGGCCTACATATCTCTGCAGGTGTAATTTTATGTTATGTTAATTTTAGCAGGATTTCAGCTATGCTATGATGCTGTAGTATACTGCTCTATACTATTATTATACTATATTATATTGTATAATGGTATATCATATCTTTCAGTTTCTCAAATGAATTCTGAGTGAATTCTTTAGAATAACAAGGATGTGTCTTTTCTCCTTTATGCAGAAATATGCAAATTGTGCAAGTTATGAATGAGCTATCATGAATGTTTTGTGAGTATCTGTGAATATGGATTGTTTTTCCTCTCTATCCCACTTCCTAACTAAAAGCTGTGCATTCTATGTTGCTGTGTTTTTAACAGTGATGTTGTGGCATTTTCTTCACAGGAAAATGCTATGTTTTAAAGACCTATGATCAAACCTGTTCTGTTCATTGCTTATCTACTTAGAAGCTTTGCAGCAGAAGAAATTCAAGATATTCCCTTCATTCCACCTAGTCTGGGATGTAATTACTCCTCTACTTTGGCTCGCTGAAATTAGATAAAGCTGCTTGCTGTGGAATTTCCTAGAATCTTTTTTTCTTTCAGAGTTTTCAGCTCTGTCAAACATAATGCTTTTTCTCCTTCGGTAAGCAGATCAAGACGCATGACACAGTGTGCTGTGCTTACAAGGTATGCCCCATACATACGGTTAAGCTCCCAGCAGGAACTTTGGTGTCGAACCCTGTCATAAGGAACCATGGATCAAATCTTCACCAGCAACAATGACTGTGGTGAGCCTTTAGGATTCATATGACTAGAATTAATTTCTAATCATATACAGTGTTACCTTGCTTTACGAACGCTTTGTTTAACATAATTTTTGTTTTACAAATGAAAATTTATTGAAAATAATGCCTTGCTTTATGAATTTTTTTGCAGTACTGTACGAAAAACTTTCTCCAGGTTTATAGCACCACCCCTATGCATGCAGGCGTCTGTGGGTAGCATGTGGCGTCAAGTATGGAGGTGTTGGAGTGGTTTTTGCATCGAGTTTTGGAGCCATTCTGGAGATTTTTTTGCAACGGTTTTGGGAGTTTTTGGAAGTTTTTTGGTGCATTTCTGAAGCAGTGGAAAGGGAGCTGAGGTTCACTGTTTGCTTGACTTTTACTGTGTGTTCTGCAGCAGTTTTGGGACTTTTGGGAAGTTTTTTCTGACCTCCAGAACAGATAAATTGGTTGCCAATGCATTCCTATGAGAAACCACATTTCACTTTACGAATTCGTCATAATTTGAAACGTCCCTGGGAATGCATTCAATTCATAAAGTGAGGTACCACTGTCAATCTAAAAGGCCCATCAGAGTCAAAGTAATTCCTTCTCTCCTGTTCCAATTGTAATTCCAAAAGTCTACTAAATGCTGACATTTTAAGGCCAGGAAATGATTGTCAGTAGGTTTGTGGATACAAAACAACTTGTATTTATTTGTTACATCTCAAAGCGACATTATATGCTGCCAACTCTTTCACATTCATGCCATGCCACTATATGAGTCCTGGCAGCTGTAAAATATCGTGCTAATTGAAAATGTCATTACCACTACTGTAGTGCCCAAAACAATAAAGTATGGAAACATAAAACATCCAGCCATGTACAATTTACAAATGTATATTTTGCCATTTTTATTTAGGACATTCTGAGAATTAAGGACTTGCTGAAGGCCAAATGGCCATAGCTAAGCAAAGAGCTAAATCAATTAAATACTATTCCTAGAGGACTATACCTGCACAAACTTGAGTATCTCCATGTAGGCCCTTGTTCTTATTAACTCACAATGATCTGTTTTTTTTAAAAAAAATGATGTAAAAGGATGCATAGGATCTTGAGATAAAGTGAGGTGGTGACTTCAGGTAGCAGATACTGGACAGGTAAGAGAAGGTGTGGGAGAAGAGAGCTGTGTGCTAAATGGGCAGCCCTGAGTATCCTGACATAAATTGTTGGCTTGAATTGTAGTGCATAGAGGTTCTAGATCATTATCAGCCATCCCCAAAGATTTCAAAGTAAAGACTGTGACAGTAGGATCCTTACTCTTGGGTAGGCCCTATTGTCCTTCTGAGTTGCAGCTCCCTGGCTGGACAACCCAGGCATCAGATGTGTGTAGAATCAGGTAGTGTCAAGCCAAGAAATCACTCCAACTCTCTTCAGGCATTTTAGAAATATATTGAAAGCATAGCAAGATTCAGGATACAGTCCATTTCAAAGCAGAAATAAAGCAAGCATGTTCCAGGGATAGCCCATAACCCTGTAGGGGCCCCCTTTCTCCCAAGCCGCTACATTTTGGCTGCTTGCAAAGCAGGCATTCCAGATAATGTCTGAGAGTGTGTGTGTCTGCATCTTGGAGGTATGTCTCCTCCACCCAGGGTCCACCTTTGGCCTACCCCTCAGGGATTCCAACCAATGATCTTACAGCAAGACATGTCAATCACACAATAGGTTTCAATTCTCCAAAGTCATGAGGCAACCATGAGGCAAAAATGTTTACATTCTTTCTAGCTCCCACTTATTTGAAATTGCCATTTTGCAGAGGCTAAAGAAAAAGGCATGAAAAAGCACAGGGTATACTCCATCCTGACACAAAAACTAGGACTGAGGAGCAGATCTTTGTGATGTCATAATTGGTGAGCCTTTGTCATGTCATGGGATTCACCTTTCAACAGCAATTGCAAGTAGAGTGAGAAAATGCAGAGACATAAAGTTTATTGTGTGAATTCCAGCAACGGCTGCTCTACTGCATACAAGAAAATGAAAAAGACAAATGGCCTTCTGATCATGTCTCAATGGCCCTAAAAATTAGTTGTTGAAATGCTGAGCTTGATGATTGGCAGGTTGGCGGGTCAGTAGTTTGAGACCTGAGTTCTGCATGATGGGGTGAGCTCCTGTTGTCTGTCCTAGCTCCTGCCAACCTAGCAGATATCAAGAAATTGCAAGTAGATAAATAGGTATCGCTTCGGTGGAAAAGATAACAGCACTCCATGAGCTCCAGCATCATGCCTTCCACATGACCAAATGTAGACAATGAGCACTGATCCCTAGAACCAGCCATGACTGGCTCTTGAGAAAGGGAAACAGATCATTTATTAAATCTGGACTAAGCCATGGGTAGCATCACATTGCCTGGGGTTTCAGATCTAAAGCCTGAAAGTAGGAGAATGGGATACAAGACCTGAATCTCACAGCCAAAACTACAGGGGTATTATCCCAGGTAAGATACAGCCAATTACAATCTATATTCCCACATATCTGCCCTAGATGAATCAGTAGTGCATTAACTAAGGTGATGCCCCAGGACAGTGATGGCGAACCTTTTAGAGACCGAGTGCCCAAACTGCGACCCCAAACTCATTTATCTCAACGTGCCAATACAGCAACAGGGGAGGAAGGAAATGCTCCTATTGGGCTGCTGAGCAGAGGGGTGGGACAAACTCTATGCTGGGGGAGGGAGGAAGCACTCCCATTGGGCTGCTGGGCAGAGGGGTGGGGCAAACTCTGTGCTGGGGTGACTGCACAGATGCCCAGAGAGAGGGCTCTGAGTGCCACCTCTGGCATGAGTGCCATAGGTTCACCACCACTGCTCTAGGACTCAAGAGACCTGATTTTGTACCTCTGCTTGGCCATGGCAATTCACAGAGGTGTGGTGTGGTAGGGTTGCTAATTGTAAAATCACCTTTTAAATATCATGCATAGAATCCTTCCATGTTAGAAAGGTATAATGCATCATGTTTACAGCAAGGGGTGTAGTATCCCCATGCTACTATAAATACTATGGTTCTGTAGGAAGGAGTCATGACTGTTAAAGTGGCATCAATCTGTTGTAACCTGTAACTTTGCAGTCTGGGTGAGCAAGGAAGAACCAAGGAACTCTACAAAATGGAATCATTTTTTCTGTGTGGCCTGTGAAGAATTAATGGAGACTCAATGTTGCCTTTCCCAATACACTGCCTGGACATGCCGTATAAGCAGACCACAGGAATGGTTGAATGGAAATCTAATCATTCAGAATAATTTAACAGGGATTAATGGATACTCTGCCTAAAAAGCTAGCAGTGAAAAGGAATTAATTTCTGTGTAGTCTAGGATTAGAAACAATTAGCTAGAGGAACATTTTTTAAAAGGAAGAAAGAAAAATCCTAGATCCATCCTTCGGTAGATTTACCTTTATCTCTTTACTCTGTTCACAAAAGAGAAACTTTAAAATAACATAAAATAACATTTCAGTGTAATAATGTTGCTTTTGACAGGCTGAGCAACACTCCACATTATCATCTAGTAGTGCTAAGAGAGGTGAAAATTAGCTATTCTTGGTAGACTGACTTGTTATACACGAGTCACCACAAAAAATTGTTAAGAAAGAGAAGGAATAGTTAGTGGTGGCAGGAAAGAATGACTAGTAAGAGTTAAGGCCAGGTTACCTTCTTATTCGTGGAAACATCTGCAAATGCAGAAAGCACTGGCTCCTTGGCTGTAAACCGAGATGAGCACTGAACCCTAGAGTCGGATATGATTGGCTTTCAAGCAAGGGCGAACTTTACCTTACCTTCTTACACACAGTTAAGTCTTTTCTGCCTTCTTTTTCTCTGTAAGAAAGTAAGCCTAGTTCTTCTTCTTCCATGTCTACGCCAGACGTGAAACTGCCAGAATGAAGGCACCTTTTGGTAAGTTTATTCTGCAGTTCTTTTCACCTGACCTAGTGTGAGAAAGATTAGCCAGCAGCACAAGGTTGCCATTGCCCAGGGTACGCCTGATTGTGGTTCAAGAATACCACAATCTTCAAGGAGGCTCTTTCTGTGTACCCAAGTAAGTCTAGTATTCCTGAGAGACTATTTATGGATAGTCTCTTGCCATACCTATAACTATCTTCATTTAGCACTCTTTTGTTTTACCTTTTTTCCTGTTTCATTCTTACAAAATTTCACATGGTGCAAACTTGGCCAAAATTCAAACCAAAGATTAACAGCGCATAACAATATCTATTTCCTCCAGTGAGCATGGGATCTTAAATTTCCCTTGCCTCCCTGTTCTGTTGAGAAAGCAACAAATTCCATGGCAGGAAATGAAATGCTTGGAGACTCATGTGATAAACAGATTATCCAACCTAAGGCCCATGGGCCAGATCTGGTCCACAGTGCCATTTCATGTGGGGCCCCTCCAAAGGCATTTGAGAAACAAAATGGCCACCCCTTTGAAGCTGTTGGAACAAAATGGCCACCCCCATCGTGCAGGCAGGGCAAAATGATCGTCCGGCCCTCAGAGCTGACTGAGAGAGCATGACCTGGTCTCCAGCTTGAAAAGGTTGGGAACCCCGGATCTAAGGTTTAAGCTTGCCTAACCTTGTGGTGACATCCTTATGTCAAATATTTGGCCCTCTCATGTGGAGGTACACAAAATGATGCCATTGTAACCTCTGCATAAATATCATCCATTGGAAGAGGATTACCATTCTGGACAGTAAGCCTTTTAAAAGCCTAACATGTAGTTGCACTGGTGCAACATTTGTCCATGAGTTTTCAGTTCCATCTCTAGCTCATCGTATTTTGTATTTATTACTTATAAAACATTGCGCAATTGAAATAAAAAATATTTTCCCCTGAAATTTTGTATTTCCCTTGAAATATAGTACATAAGAATCAGGGGGCACAATAGAGATGAGAGATGCTTGCTGTTTTGAGCAATAGCTCCCAGAGGTTTGGGACCATACAGAACAAACATTTTCCATCTCTGGGTCACCGTTGAGCAGATTTTGTACATTAAGTTTCTCCTTCTGTCCAAGTGACTCTAATTTTGGCAAACCACTTACAATAATTATTATTGTTCCACCAAGGGTGCCAGTGGAATAACAAAGGGGGCTGGTGCTTCAATCCAAGTCTCTAATTGCCACCACATTTACAACAGTTTGTTTCTCCAGTAAATATATCTCCCAGTACATATTGCAGGCTCACACTGTGTGTACATTCTCCTTTCTCTTTCGTTTCAGAGGTTTAAGTAATTATCAGCTTTAGTTTTAATTGGATTGAACTAATGGGTAAACAGGATTTCTATTCATTAGTTTTGTACACGTATCTATGATTTGTTAAAGGTTTAATTTGAATGGCATATAAGTGTCTATGCTTCTGGGACTTGTTTCTGTCGGTCAGCTGCTAAAAATAGCAAGAGTCTTAGTGAATCAAACCAGAACAATACATTTGCTCCCATACTGTAAACGATAGGTATTGATTGCCAAAGAATCAGATTTGGAAAGAGTAAAATATATAGCAAAGATATAGATACAATCAGCAATGCTCCATTGTGTATAATAGCTGAGATGAGCAGCACAAAATAAAATTAAAAGAACAACAGCAGCTTTTTCATCTAAGCAGATTTTGTTTGCCCTTAGAGATTGTGTTATGTACTGATCTTCTTGGAAATTTCCCTGACACCTAGACAGCCTTCTTAATTGCTTTCTAACATTTTTATGCTTCACCTTTCCAATGACATTAAAAATGCTTCTTTGTACTATGGTCCGCCTAGCCAGCGGGTGACATGACATCCAAATGGCTAACAAGTGCATGCAGATGGACTTGATTTCTCAGGTCCATTTGCATGTGTGGAATGTCACTGTGGATATGTCTGCCAATGCACGGACTCCTCCCTGAGTAACGACTCCAAGGGATCAAGGTGTGTACTATGGGTGGAGTTTAGCATGATATGGCTTCCTGTAGGTAGTGGCAAGCATCCAGGTAGACTTGATTTCTCAGGTCCATTTGCACGTGTGGAATGTCATTGTGGATATGTCTACCAATGCATGGACTCCTCACTGAGTAACGACTCCAAGGTATCAAGGTGTGTACTATAGGTGGAGTTTAGCATAATGTTGCTTCCTGTAGGTAGTGGCAAGCATCCGGTTAACACCCCAGAGCATTTGTAGGATTAGTGCTATACTACTACTGTGATAGGAAAAAACCCACCAGCAAAAATGGGGAGTAATGAAGCCCCCCAAAAGAGGAAGGTAGCAGAGGAGGAACGTTGTGTGTTTTGATATGAATATTGTATGGATTATTTTACATTTTTGAATTTTGTATTGTTGTATATTTAGTATTATGTACTTATTTATTCTTTATATTGTCATTATTGTATTTCTTTCGCATTGGTGTAAACCGTTTTGAGTCGCCTTCGGGCCGAATAAAGCGGTATATAAATAAAAAGTGAAATGAAATGAAATGTCAAAGCATGTGGGGAAAAAGCAGAGAATCAGAAATAGGGAGTATAATAGGAGTTGTCTTTGGATTCAGAAATCAAATAAGTGACAACGAGCACAATGCAGGTTTAAAATGGGAGGAGATGCAAAACATGATATGTGGCATTTCTGGAAGACCTCTAATATTAATTGCCTTGCATGTAGTACATTTCGGATATGTAGCTTCCAAACAAAATTTGTATTTATGTAAAGCTTGCTGAAGGTATAAGGAAGGAAGTAATAACTGCCATGATAATGTAAGCCACATGTCAATTCTACAATTTTATGGAATCTCATGAGGAAGTCTTTCAAATATTAGGCAAAATTAGACAAGGAATTATGACTATGAATAAACTGACATTTAAAAAGCATTAGTTAGACAGCTGAAGGAGAGTTATTTTATGATTAGAAATGTGGGATACTGAGCCGCTGAATTGCTTGCTTCAGTCCACATTTCTCATGCAGATTTCGAGACTTAATTTTAAAAGGCTTTGCAGGTTAGATTTGAAATATACCTATTTGTGTTGGAATGTGAAATATGACATCTATCACAGAGAGACTGAGCTCTTTTTAATATATATTTAATTTCCTTTAACATGTTGTATAGCAGTGGCTGAATATTGTCCGCAACGTGTTCATTTAGTTAAGGTCTTAAAATGCAAAGACATACAGATGTCTGCATGCTTCCCTATTGCATTAGGTATTACATTTTCTAATTTGAGCCACATGTATCCACCTAAAATTCACTGGCCACAATAGAGGATCATATGCTTAACTCTGCTTGTGTATCCGAGATTTGACAATTGTTCTGAAGCTGCACAATTGGTACTGCATGTTAAAGTCCAATTCTTGATAATAGATGTGGATTGGAAACAATAGAACCACCTAGGTAAAATATGGAACATATAAACAGGCTTCAGGAAACTGTAAGGATTCTAGAAGTTTAGGGGACAAAGATGGGAGCTCATTCCATCATGCAGTACTCAGGAATTGAACTGCTGACCTCCTGCCTTCCAGTCAGTGTCTTAGCCACTTGAGAGTGTAAATGTGATTGCTAATTGCTACTTGTGTTGTTCACTCCTATCTGTATATTTATTTATTTTTCACTCTTATATACCGCCCACTCAGGTACAACCCAACTCAGGGCGGTTTACATAGCGGACAGTAAATACATAAAAAGACACATGATAAAACAAAGTTAAAAGTTAAAAAAACCACCCCTAAAAGGTGCGCAAGTATATATCAAACTTGCTAAGAAATATGGCTAAAATATAGAAGTCTTTTCCTAAGTGTATTAATTTGTATATGGAATAAATATATAAACATATTTGTTTCTTCTGTATCCCAATTATGCCCTTTGTAAGAACATCCTAATTTTAAATTCCAAGATAAGGATGCATAATTGCAACAATGCATAAATGAGAATGTATAGAACTGGAGATTTATTTATAGAAGGAAAAAAATCAACTGGCTACTTAAAAAAAGACCACATGCTCAAATAAAAGCTAATTGGCTCCAATGAACTCAAACAAAGAGTTTTGCAACTCAGCTGTATAATATCACAGGTCTTTTTAGAACATTATCGAAAAACTATTGTCTAGAAGATGTTTTGAGTAAAAAAGATTATTAATCTCAGTAATTTATTAAAATATTGTTAATGATAATTACATGGGACTTAATACAGTTTGGAAAACAATATAAATATACTATAAATATAAATCTATCAGAAGACTCTTGAGCAAAGAAATGGACTACACAACCTTATAAATTGACATCAGCCAAGTCTACGGAAATGGTATTAAAAACAGTTTATAGATGGCATTTGTGCCCTATAAAACATCATAAAATTAATAAGGGAATACCAGACCTATGTTGGCAAAATTGTGATTTAAAACGATCTTTAGGAGATATGTGTATCTCCTGTACAAAGGTCAGATCATTTTGGCATGATGTAATAGCCTGATTGGGCAAGTTAACACAGCAAGAGATGGTCTCTAATGAAACTTTACTATTGTTCTCATTATTTCCTGGAGGGAATGAGAATTTATTTGATAAAGAGTTGGTGGTGATTCTTTTAGGGGCTATGAGAAGTGAAATTGCCCAGACTTGGAGAAATGCCCAAGGACTTTCTTTCTAAAGAGATTAGGATAGGATATGGGCAATAGCACTGATGGAAAAATTGACTACTTGTGTTAGACTGCTTAGAGGAGAAATAAAAGGAGAAAATTTCTTTTAAATTTGGCACCTTTTGCTGGAATTAAATAGAAAGAATGACATTTTGAAAAGTTGGCTGGAATGCTGGCATTCTGTCTTTTAAGCTGGATAGAATCCACATGGGCTATAGAAATGGACTGGATTATTCATAGAGATAAATTTATTGATATGTATGTGATTTTACAGTGATCTTGCATTATATTCTCCTTGATTGTTTTTATTATTTAAAAGGTTGGCCAAGAAAAGGTAAAAAAGCCTTGATCATGGGAAAGTTATGATTTTGGACTACAAGTCCCATTATCCCTTATATAGCAAATTGGCACAGCTGGCTGGGGGATTCTTGGAATTGTAGGGCATCTGAGGATGGGCTGTTGTAAACCCACTGGGACTCTATGGATGGTAGCCCATGATTTTTTCTTCTTTTCTTTAAATAAGAAGACTGCTGATTAAATAGGCTGAATTCCAGCAAAGTTTTCAGAATGTCACTTTTAAGGCAAATGTCAGTCACAGTGTCCCACTGCGTAGGCGAGAAAGGGATCACAAGGCACCTCATTGAAATCCCTGCTCAGATGTATTGCTCCCTTGGTAGCCTTTGATAAGTTCAGATTCTCAGTACAAACTATCTTTATGGATAACTGGGTCAAGGCATACAAAGCACTTTGCAAAGTGAAAAGGGGTGAAGAGACAAAACAGAATACTGGTAGCGAATTCTGTTGAAAATAAGAGAAAAAGGAATGAAACATGTGGCACAGAGGAAGAGCCATTGTAAACAGGGTCCGACCATAGGAAGAACATTTTATTGTGCTAGACAGATACAAGTTTGGAAGCCCTGTTTCCAGTTCATGAGAGGCTTCACCTCTACAGTAGTAGGCCATCCACCAATGCTGCTCATAGCCTCATTCTAGGATTGCCATATTACAGTGGTGGTAAACCTATGGCACAAGTGCTAGAGGGGGCACTCAGAGCCTTCTCTGTTGGCACGCATGCCATCACCCCAGCACAGAGTTTGCCCCACCCCTCTGCCCAGCAGCCCAATGGGAGCACTTCTTCCCTCCCCTCAGCACAGAGTTGACTCCACCCCTCTGCCTAGCAGCACAAAGGGAGCTCTTCCTCCCCCCCCCAGCACAGAGTTCATCCCACATCTCTGTGGCATGCATGACATTATGTTGAATTTGGGCACTTGGTCTCTAAAAGGTTTGCCATCACTGCCATATTACTACTTTACCAAATTTTGGCCCAGATTTTAGCCATGCCATCCTGTGACCTCTTAGCTGACCAGCTGGCTTGCATTCTCGGCTTTTATTTAGAAAAACAATATTTAGCCCTTATAATAATAATTTGTGTTCTAGTTTCATTTAGTCGTACTTCTGTCTCAGCTATCATTTCCATTCCTTCTTTGGGATTCTAACAAATATTAGTCTGAGAACTCCTGAAGCAAAGGATGTAATTGATGCCTTAAAGATGCACACTCAGTGATCCTTCACGTACACTAGAGTATAAATATTTTGAGTTACTGAATTCTTGTCTGGTTTTGAAAGCTCTTGTAAAAGGTAAAACATTAACTCACAAAGGCAGGTTGTGATTTTATTGCTCCACCACATCATCTACCATTTATTTAACTATAAAACAGGCACCATGCTTGACTTTCCCCATGCTCTTTGAAGTGCTTTAACATACAGCGGGCTTTAGAAATAATATAGTGGGTGCAGAAGCATAAAATGTAGAAATAAATTGGCAAATGGCATTCTTTATTTTTATTTTTGAGCACACTCATGCTTCTGATAAGGGAGTGATTAAGGTTGAAAGGATATAAATTTTCCTTTGCTTTTAAACACCAGTGGAACACTTTCTTTTAATCAAAACATTATATGAAATGTTCCTTTGGACAATTCTTCTCAGGGTCACTACAGCTGCTGCTATAGATGGCACAGCAGCTTTCCCTTACTGACCATTTTATGCATGTGGTGAAACAATTTCACTGTACAGCTTGCACAATGTGCCCTTTGAAATAATTTTCTGAAGGTTTATGAAGGGTGATTACTTCCTGCAGCTTGTTTTTCAACCTCAGACTTATGGTAAATGCATGTGGCCAAAAGGGAGATGAGAAAGGTAGCACTAGGCTGAATCCTGTTACTGACTCCTCCTGGAATATGATGCATATGCTAGTGTAACCCCAGGATGCAGAGAATACGAAAATACTAGGCAGTGAGACAGAAAAGACTAGTCTGATCTAAAGGAAGTTGTTTGCATTGTTTGTCTAAAAGTAACTGATTAGAAAGATTCCTGTCTTCCTGCCTCTGGGGTCGCCTGAACTTATTTACATGTCTTAAGGCCTTCTGGAACAGCAGACTCTTCCAGATGGACAGTATATCTATATCTATAAAACAGAGATGTGGGTTTATATGTGCTCAAAAGGCTCTCACACCCCTGGACCTATCCCGCTGAAATTTGGCACATACGTACCTTGGGCCGGCGAGATCAGCACTGCAGGGGGCAAGACCCATGGGGGAACATACGGTCCCCAAATTGCATCCCAATTGATCTATACAATGTGTGTATTTCCCAGTGATGTAATTAGCTGATGTTATAGTCCTGGGTAGGTTGAGATTGTGACATCATTATATGACCTGCTGCTGCCTGAGGACTGCTCCCACAGCTGTGGGGAGCCCCGGCCTTCCTTCCTTCCCAGTCCATCTGTGGGGAGGATAAAGGGCTGTGGGCTACCAGGCTGAGCCGAAGACCTGCTGCTGCCTGAGGACTGCTCCCACAGCTGTGGGGAGCCCCGCCCTTCCTTCCCAGTCCATCTGTGGGGAGGATAAAGGGCTGTGGGCTACCAGGCTGAGCCGAAGACTTGCTGCCGCCTGAGGACTGCTCCCACAGCTGTGGGGAGCCCCGGCCTTCCTTCCTTCCCAGTCCATCTGTGGGGAGGATAAAGGGCTGTTGGCTACCAGGCTGAGCCAAAGACCTGCTGCCACTCAAGGACTGCTGCTGCTGCTGCGGGCAGAGGGGGGAAGCACCTTTTCTTTTCTTCGCATTCCTGGGTCCTGCCTCAGGCCGATACGAAAAAGCTGGACTGCTTCGTCTCCTCCCAGAGCCACTCCTTCGCCCTGGGAAGTATACTTTGTGTTGTTCAGGCTGTGGTCTGTGAGGCAAGACGCTTTGTATCGCACTGTATGGGCTTATGATCTGTTGTATATTGTATCTCTGGGGATCTTATTTATTGTTACTATGTTATTGATTATATAGATTTGACTGTATTATTTTGTATTTATTTATCTTTTATTTTGCTGATTATTGTATTGTTATTGTTATTTGTTCTGATATTGTAATGCTGTATTTTGTTTTAGTGTTTATTTTACTGTTGTGAACCGCCTTGAGTTGCCCGTTGAGGAAGAAAGGCGGTATAGAAATAAACCTAATAATAATAATAATAATAATAATAATAATAATAATAATAATAATAATAATAATAATAATAATAATAATAATAATAATAATAATAATAATAATAATATATAAAACAGAGGTGTGGGTTTGTATATGCTCTAAAGGAACCCACATCCCTGGACCAATGTCGCTGAATTTAAGTTCAGAGACGATGATGCGGAAAAAACTATACTTCCTTCAAGGAAAAACAAAAACCCGAGCAAGGTCGGGTAATTAGCTAGTACAGTATATGTCAGGGGTTCCCATCCTTTTCAAGCCAGGGGCTGGGTCATGCTCTCTCAGTCAGCTTTGAGGGCTGGATGGCCATTTTGCCCTGCCTGCACAATGGGGGCAGCCATTTTGTCCCAACAGCTTCAAAGTGGGTGGCCATTTTGTTTACCAAATACCCTTGGAGGGGTGGGGTTGGGCCACATGAAGTGGTGCTGTGGGTCAGATCTGGCCCACGGGCCTTAGTTTGGGAATCCCTGGTATATGTAGTACATTAATAAATAAATAATAAATAAAACCATAAAACAGTGTAATAAAATGTAATAAAGTCTCATTATTATGAAAGGACAGATTATTTCCTTAGAAAGTAAACAAGGAGATATCTTAGCAGGTGTTGCCCAAATCAAAGGATGACTAAAATGTTCAGCAAATGATATTTATTTATTTATTTATATTCAAATTTATATGCCGCCCAATCAGGTAAACCCGACTCTGGGTGGTTCACAACAAGTTAAAACACACATAAAACAGTACAACCAATTAAAACCAATTAAAACCCAACATACCCACCCACCTACCCCATTCCTCTTAAAACCCACATAAACCCACATTAAAAAAAAGAAAAGAAAGAAAAAGACAATTAAAAGAAATGGGGGCTTAATTTATAAGCCAACAGGCGGGGGCCACTCTTCCATCTGGGCCCCACACCTGCCCTGCCAACCAGGTTTTTAGGTCTTTTCTGAAAGGTAGCAGCTCCATCTGCTCCCGCAACTCTACAGGCAGGAGGTTCCATAAGGCCGGTGCGGACACGGAAAAGGCCCTCCTTCATGTGCCAGAGAGACGAGCCCCTCTGGCAGATGGAACAATCAGGGAGCCCCTCCGATCCGCTCTGGTTGGATGGGC
This sequence comes from Bradypodion ventrale, assembly GCA_035047345.1. Classification (NCBI taxonomy): domain Eukaryota; kingdom Metazoa; phylum Chordata; class Lepidosauria; order Squamata; family Chamaeleonidae; genus Bradypodion; species Bradypodion ventrale. The sequence goes on from JAWDJE010000006.1 coordinate 107,958,751, forward strand.
GGACACTCTTGGGACGATGCAGTCTCTAAGGTATCCTGGCCCACTACCATGAATGGCTTTAAAGATCAAAATCAGCATCTTGAACTGCACCCGGAGGCAAACTGGTAGCCAGTGCAGCTTCCGAAGTAATGGTGAGGCACGAGCATAATGCCCGTGCCCCATCACCACCCGGACTGCCGCATTCTGGACCAACTGCAGCCTCCGAATGGTTGACAAGGGCAGCCCCATGTAGAGCGCATTGCAATAATCTAGCCTGGAGGTGACCAGAGCATGTGTGACCATGAGCAGGGAGTCCCGGTGCAGGAGCGAACGCAACTGACGGATGATGCGAAGCTGTGAAAAAGCCCTCCTGGCCACAGCCGCCACCTGATCTGCTAGTAGCAGCCCCGAGTCCAGGAGGACCCCTAAGTTGCGTACCGGGTTTGTCTGGGGCAAAACAGCCCCATCCAAAACCAAAGTTGGCAGCTCCCTGGATAACGCGGGACCCCCTATCCAAAGCCACTCAGTCTTGGAGGGATTCAATTATAGCCCGTTGTCCCCCATCCAGAGCCCAACCGCTTCCAGACATCTGGATAGGATGTCTTGCTCATCTCTGCTGTACTTTGGAGAGCATTTCAGTGTTTGCTGTAAAGAAAGCAGCATTTACTAACACCCCCACCCCCAAAGAAACAACAGATGAAGTCAAATTCTCCCATGCATTGCTCTGTTTCTTTATTTATTCACAGCACAGCCTCTGCTCTCCAGCTGGTTCAAGGATATGATCTGGTATACCAGGGCACTCTAGCTGTCCTCTTTGCTGATCTGATTTATGGAGAAGCTTTCCACTTTCCCTTCCCGTGTCTGTAATGTAATATAAAAGGAAATATAAAATGGAGCCATAAAATAATTGATTCACTGGATATACTATTAAATGCACTTGCAGTTCCAAAAGGCAAGAGAGTATGATAGATGATTGTCACTTCTATCAGTGACAAATGCCAAGAAGTAGCTTAGAAAATGAAGCTCATACTAAACTTATTTGCACAGCAGAGAGAAAAGATGACATGCCACCAAGAAGCTGCCTTCAGTTAGATATATCAATCCATTTCAGCTTTTTTCCTGAATGAGCTTCATTGTCCTTGGTTTGAATAGATTCAAATGGTGGACAGAGGTGCTACATGGTTTAAAAGAATAAATGGATGGTGCTTTCAATAGAGTTTGAAAACATTTAGTTTTTGGGGGCTACAGCACCTAGAATTCCTGAGTCAGGTTGGCAATTGTTTTTTAAAAAAGGAACCATTCCAAGTTCAGAAATGAATTGTGTGATCAGATGGGCATTTATTTTTGCAGTTTAGTCTGGTTTGGGGATGGATTACATCACTCTTTCCCCCAGTGACCATGCAATATACTGTATGTGTCATTATAAAGCAACCCAACTCTGCTTGATGTTTACCCGCACCTTTTTGGGTCCATATCAGGGGCTACTGTTTTTAAGTGTGTGAGTAGGATCGCTCTGTTCCAGCATGTGTGAACTTTAGGTAAAGGTCATCCTTTCTCAAAAGCCAGTCTAGGGTTCATTGCTCATCTCTAGTTATAGCCAAAGAGCCAGTGCTGTCTGCATTTGCTGACTTTTCCATGGACATGTGACAGACATGCCTAGACACCAGAGTGCACAGAATGCTGTTTACCTTTCCCACCAAAGTGGTCCCTATTTATCTACTTGCAATTTCTTGCTTTCAAACTGCTAGGTTGGCAGGAGCTGGGACAAAGACGGGAGCTCACGCCGTCGTGCAGTACTCATGGTATCGAACTCTGACCTTTCAGTCTTCAAGTTTAGCATCTTAAACACTTAAGTCACTGCAGTCCACTGTGTGAACCTTGGTATCAAATAAAAGTGGATGGTTTAACCTGTCCCATTGCTTAAATCACTCCCGTCCCAGGCCTGGAGATGATGGGGGCCCAGCGGTGGCAGGAAACCACTGATTTGTGCATGCACAAACAAATGACAATACTTATTCAGGCCAGGGTAAATTGGGCCATCTAGTTGTGACCTAAGTCCAGTATAGTAGTAGAGCTGTGCTTCTTGATACAGTGTACCTCGCCTTATGAATTTAATGCGTTCCCCGGGACATTTCGTATTATGAAAAATTCATACAGTGAAACACAATGCAGAACACACAGTATTACCAGACGTGGCCACTAGACACCACTGTATACCATGTAATTTATAGGAAACCTACTTTGTATTGCGAAAAAAAATCATCAAGCGAGGCATTATTTTCAATGGATTTTCATTCATAAAGTGAAAATTACATTAAACAAAGCATTTGTAAAGTGAGGTACCACTGTATTTCATTCTCAACAGCTAGTCATTCTGCCTTTTGAGGTTTTGTGCTGTTTTGTAGCTTGTTATATGCAAGTAGCATTTCTAATTATTACAATTTCAAGAATACATGCATCCCCAAGACACTTCGTTCCCCAGTAGAGACTGGGCCTTAGAATTTACCTATCTTATATTTGAGCATGTGAATGTTTGCTCGTGTCTGAATGCCTACTTGTGACCTTTGTATCATTCTAACTTCACCTACCATTGGCTCACGTTCTTTATATTCCATCAAACAGAATGGGCACCACTTGCACTGCCACGTTTTGCCTAGAGTCCCCTTCTAATCTCTTCACCCCCTCACAAGCACATAGATACATAAATGTCTACCGTTTAGTTCACCACTGAAAAGCTATAATTCGGGGAGACTGTCAAAAACTAAAATGATGCAAGAACTTCCATGAGTCAAGTAGTTGAAGAGGTATAAGGATAAGAAGGAATCCAAACCCAGAAATGCAACTAGTAACTTGTTAAGGAGTGACTATTCTCCACCAAGACTTAACATAATTTTTTTCATGTAAGTATAAAAGAGCAATAAAACTCTGGATGTTATATACTGAAGACTGCACTCTTTGCCTTGGATGGATGGATGGATGGATGGATGGATGGAACGAACGAGCGAGTGAACGAACGAGCGAGTGAACGAACGAACATTGCTGAGTATCTTATTAAATTATTAAATTATATAGTTATAAACATTCTCCTAGTATGGTTAAAAATATTCCAGAGCCCTATAGAATCTGTTGCCTTGCTACTACGTTAGCCTATTTGCTAACCACAACAAACTCATTTCGATAAAGTAACCACAGTTCTCCTCCCATTTGAAATATTTAATCCTCTCAGATAGCATTAGTAACGAATGAGCAAAACACCTGCAAATCTGATTAAGCTGCAACTCACATTTTGAGGAACAAGAGATCAATACCACTACCAAGTATGTTCAAACAACACTTATCATTCTTTCAGTTGTTTGATGGTTGAAAGCTGAAGTGTCTCTATTTCGATCATCCTGTTCCAACAGGTATCAAGCATTAGATTTTATATATGAATAGCTAACATCGCTGGATCAGCCAGTCATGAGAAGAATGTTTTGCTCTGAAAACCTGAGGGGAATTGTTCTGCTGTCATATGCTGAACTAAGTATGTAACTCACCTTTTCAAAAAGAATGCCTTGGGGAACATTGTTCTTCTTCTTTTTTTTAAGTGCTGAAATGACAGAAGTGGAGAAGGAACATCTTCTAATTACCTGCTGAAAGCGGATAGCATTTTGATGTTGCCCTACAAAATTATCTAAAAATCTGACCTGGAATCATTTCCCCTAAAGTGTAAGGAAGAGAGTGGGCTTCACTCTCAGTCTCTGTCAAAAATCAATGGCAATGTTTGTGGTTCAATACATTTCACATGGAATATCTATTTATCATTCAGCTTGTAGACAATTTGTTTTTGAAAAATAAAATGCCGGGATTAAAATGGCTTTGTCGATCATTTCCTTTGTTTTGCACATGGTTTTAGGTATCTGTGCTAATAGTTATGGCAGGGAGGAAAGTCTCAAACTGCCATCAAACTTTTCCAGTTATACTGAAGGACACTTTGAAAACAGTTGCAGAAGTCAGACCAGCCCTTGTGATAACAATCAAATCATTTGCAGCATCACGAGGGACTCCCCTTTGCTATTATGAAGTTGCTAGGCTACTATCATAAAGTTGGTTGGAGGGGGAAAATCACTTGATTAACTGCAAATGTAGATTGCTTTTTCCTTTTTTGAGGGTTGTGGGGGAAAGTAGATATGTAAATTTCTATGTCTGCAAATAATTAATTTGACTTTTATTGGCAGCTGCAGTGAAGGAAGAGACAAAGCCATGGAATGAAGAAGAGACTCCCACTAAATAACAGAATTTGTAAAAGTTACCTTTTTTTTTGACTAAGTGCATGTCATTGAGTCAATCCTGACTTACGGTAACTTGTATTGGGGGTTTCTAGGTTATTTATTTATTTTACAGCCTGCTCTTCTGGTGCATGCACCACTCAGGGTCTTCTTCTTCTTCTTCATCATCAATGTCAGACATGAAACTGCCGGAATGAAGTCTACCCTTTGGTGAGTTCATTCTGCAGTTCCTTTCGCCTGCCCTGGTGTGAGAAAGATTAGCCGGCCGCACAAGGTTGCCGTTACCAGGGTACATCCAATTGTGGTTCAAAACTACCACAATCTGTGAAGAGGCTCTTTTTGTGTACCCCACAAGCAATTATTTATAAAAAATAAATAAAGGATGCTTAAACCTTTTGTTCAAAAATATTTCTAAAATCTCTTTTATTAATTTTGGATGAATATATTCTCCCTCCCCCAAATCTCCGCATTTTGTTAAAAATGAACGCCATTCTGGATAAAACCTACAGAGTTCAGTGCCTAATAAAAATAGTCTCTGGATAAAATGACTGCTAATATTTCAGTATTATGCTGAAACACAAGCCTTTTCACTACAAAAGGTATGAATCACTGATTTCTTCATTTCTTTAATTCTTTATTAATTGGTACTATCTGACTCTAGGGTAAGGTGGTCATCTCTGTTTACAGCCGAAGAGCCAGCACTCTCTGTGTATGCAGATATTTCCATGGTCATGTGGCAGGCATGACTAGATGCCAGAGCATACAGAATATTGTTACTTTTCTCACCAAAGTGGTACCTATTTGTCTCCTTGCAATTTATTGCTTTCAAATGGCTAGGTTGGAGGGAGTTAGGACAAATGACAGACACTCATTCTGCCACACAGCACTTGGGTCTCAAACTTCTGACCTGCTAATCTTCCAGCCATCAAGCTCAGCCACTAACTGCTAACCTTATCTTTCACTCTCATAGGGTGAGGTACAGCATCTCCCATCTTTAAATGCCATTGTCTTAGATTGTTTTTTAATATAAGGAAGATGAATATGTCACCTGATAAGAGAAAGCACAGCATTTGGGCTCCCCATCCTTTAATGCAGTGCTTTTCATGAACGTGGGGAAGAAAAACGGCCTGAATGTTTAAAAAGGGGCCAACAGAATTCTTCTAATTGATAGGATAGATTGTTTCAGTCCTTGGAGTGGTTCCAAAATCTATATGGTGCAAAGGCAGACAGAAGTCACCTTTCTGCCTCTATAGCAGGCCTCTTATACTAGCAAAAGCGGAGAACCTTCAGGATTCTTCCTTGTCTTTTAAAGAGGTATTTGAAAATCTATCACTGTTCTTTGCCCTTCAGCATCTCTTCTTTGGCACGTAAGCTGCACCACAGCATCCAGTTTCTCACTCTGAATACAGAAGAAGGGAGAAACTAAAACTCCCCAGTAGTTTTTAAAATTATTGTTAACTTAGCCATTGTTAACACCTGCTTGCTTGGTCTAAGAAGTGGCCTGTAGACACCACTGCCTTCATCAGAGATATTTTTTTCTGCTTTCCTAAGGTAAAGGGCAATGGGGGAAAAGAAGATGCTTCTCAACTATATCTTGCAGAGAGCAAATAGGTCCCACTTTACAAAAGACAGTCTTTTATTTGAAGACATCCTCTATTTCAGTAGTTGCAACCGCAGCTACTTTTTAAAGGATAAGTAACTGTAAGGAAGAACTCAGCCCTGCAGTTCCTCATCATCAGTGAGCTTGGGAAGGTCACTCAGAAGGCCTGAACAACACAGGTTGCCTATCTCAGTCCTCCCATCAGTGGTGGGAAGCATGGTTATTTTTGTTTAAAGTAATTAATCAGAATTTATAAACTAAGCATTTGCACAATTGTACTATGGTGGCTTATTGGTTAAGACCAGGGGTTCCATACCTAAGGCCCATAGGCCAGATCCAGCCTATGACACCATTTCATTCTCCCCCCTCCAAGGGCATTCAAGAAACAAAATTATTATTATTTATTGCATTTCTATACTGCCCATTTGGGTATCCCACTATGGCCTCCCCTTTGAAGCTGTTGGGACTAAAAGGGCCACCCCAATGTGCAAGTAGGGCAAAATGGCTGTCCAGCCTCCAAAGTTGACTGAGAGAGCATGACCTGCCCCCCCCAACTTGAATATGTTGGGAACCCCTGGTTAAGACCCTGAGTTTGATGACCAGAAGGTTGGCAGGGCAGGAGTTTGAGTTGTGAGTGCTGCACAACAGAGTGAGTGCCCAGCGTCTGTCCCAGCTCCTGCCAACCAAGAGTTGGAAAGCAAGAAATTGCAAGTAGATAAATAAGTACCATGTCAGTGGGAAAAGTAAGAGCATTCTGGCATCTAGCCATGCCTGCCACATAACCTCAGAAATGACTGCAGACACAGACAGCACTGGCTCTTTGGCTGTAAACAGAGTTGAGCACCACCACCACCACCACCACCACCACCACCACGCTTGAGTTGGACATGACTGGCTTTTGAGCAAGGGAGACCTTTACCCTCTTTCCTCTTTTGGTGATACGTTCTTTCTCCGCTTCTTCTTTCTTCCTCTCTTCCTCCTTTTAGGCCACCAGGTATGGTCTTCAGCAAAACTGCTAATCAAGATGCTTGAGAAGCCATAAAGTCCTAGGGCCTGTGGGATGGATCCAGCATATGACACCCAATAATCTGCCACCCCCCCTCGTTCCAACCACTGCCACACCAGAAACAGCCACAGATCCATTTATGGCAGTTGTAAATGATGGGGGGGGGGGGGGGGGACGACAACCAGTCCATTCCCTCAACTGTTTGAGGGAGCATGACTCAGCCCCCGACTTGAAAAGGTTGAAATCCCCTGTCCTAGGGTGTCCCCAGAAGAGGGACTGCTAAATCTCTTCTGAGTACTTTATACCTAGAAAACCCTGCAAAGGGTTGTCATGACTTGGAGGACTTGGAATTTACTTGATGACATGCATTTATTGTTCAGGAGATATATTTGTGTATATGTGAATTCTGGAGGAAGCAGGCAATTTCCTTCCCATTCATCCATCTCCTCAGAGTTTGAAAAGACATAAAAAACAAAGAGACCCTAAGAAAATGCATGTGCAACATGCTTAGAAAATGGGGAGCACAATCCTTCTTCTGTACCTAAACCTCACCAAAATAAAGGGATGCTCTGACAAAGGGCTCTTCAGAAAAGTACATTTGGCAACACAAACAAAAAGGCTGAGTAGACAATGGGGAGATATGAGGAGCAGAAGTGGAAGCAAAGCAAGAGAATCCCGGTGTGGGAGGACAGCAGGTGGGCATATACATGTCCCCCCCCCCCGACACACCACAAGAACACCTTGCACTGCTCCTAAGATCTAGCCTCCTCCTTCTTTTTGCACAGAATACACGGAAAATACTTATCAAGGTAGCTTATGTTCATAAGTGCAAACCTATGTGTGTCTACCCAAATGGAAATGCTACTCATCTAAATAGGTTAGCTTCCCAATTAGTGTGTTTAGGATTATAGACAAAAGAATCTGCAAGAAGTATTTTTGAGCTACAAACACACTTAGCTGAAAATGATCCACAGATGAAATTAGTGACACTTCTGAGTTATGTCTCTATGTATGCAGGATTACAATGTATGATATTTAACAGAATATTCCTGAGAGAGGTGGTTAGGTTTTACCTCTGTTTCTGTTCTGGCTTTCAGAAAGAACAGAGGCCAAGCATTTCTACATTAAATCCAAATCTCAGTTCTATAGGTTTTGATGGGAGGGAAAGAGAGAGAGAGAGACAAAGAAAGAAAGAAAGAAAGAGTATTAGCACAGCTCTTTTCTGCCAGGCAGTTCTTTAATTAGGGTTTTTAGTTTTAAACAAAGTTTAATCAAGGACAACCAAACCAGAGGCAAGCCTATTTCCAGGTGTGCCTTCTTGTGCAGATGGTGAGCTGCCAAAGAGAATCAAAAGGTACTTAATTACCAGAATGATCAGTAGAGTCAGGCTGGAGGAGAAATTGTGCACTCTGATGGAAGCAGATCATTACAAAACAGCAACATGGCTTGTCATGTGGAGCATGAAAAAAGATTGCCTCAGAAAAGATGGTTTGGTTGTTCCTTGCTTCTTTTATTTCCGCTGCACAGCAATCATCTATGCCATTCTGGTAAACAGATGATCTGGATTGTTCTTGATGTGTGTGAGGAGAACTCAGTAGGGATTCTTCCTATTAAACGTTATACTTACATTACAAGAGTGATTACAAGGATATGCAAACATATTTATCACCATGCCAAAAGCTGGCCAATTTCCATACTTTCAACCCTGACTTACCAGAATTTTGATTTTATTTTTTATTTTTTATAAGGGAAGGCACTGTATCATGCCAAGAAGATTTGGGTGAAATAGAAGGAAGAGATAGCTAATGGTAGGTAAAAGTAAAGGTTTCTCTTGCTTGAAAGCCAGTCGTATCCAACTCTAGGGTTCAGTGCTCATCTCTGTTTCAAAGCCGAAGAGCCAGCATTGTCTGCTTCTGCAGATGTTTCCATGGTCATGTGGCAGGCATGACTAGACACCGGAGTGCACAGAATGCTGTTTCCTTCCCACTAAAGTGGTCCCTATTTATCTTCTTGCAATTTTTTGCTTTCAAACTGCTAGGTTGGCAGGAGCTGGGACAAAGACAGGAGCTCATTCTGTCCTGCAGTACTCGGGAATCGAACTACTGACCTTCCACCTCCCAGTCAGCATCTTAGCCACTTGAGCCACTGCAGTTGTAGCTAATGATATAGGTCAGGAAATCTGAATCTTTGAGCAGTTTTGGGGTGTGTTTCAATTTTTTTCCAACTTCTCACTACAAGGGTGAAGCTTAGAGCTCGAGTCTTCAAAACACACACACACACACACACACACAAACACCAGAGGGCTGGTTATAATCCATTAGCATGGCAGTGCTCAGCTGTAAATTTGGGAAGGCCACTGTTGTGTTCTCAAACACTGTACCCTTATACAATGTACCTATTCATGTGTAACCAATGTATCCTTCTACTTGTAACATGATAACCATCAGCTGCATCACTGTAACCCTAATAGGACGCGAGCTAGTGACCACCAGATGGCAATAGCGAGCGTCCCAGCTCATTGGTCCAGACTCACCTAAAAACAACAGCGCGGGAAGATTCCCGCCATCACCTTCACCTGGACAAGAAGGGCGTGACCTGCAATGACGTCACGCGGACAGTAGCCAATAGACTGTCAAGGAGCCACATTCAAATGTATAGCCACTGTATATATTGAGCTGTTCGTCCGCCATTACCTCATGTTCCCTCTGACCAGCATGTAATAAAGTTGTGTTAAGCCAGCTCTTCGGCTGTCCTGGTGTCTTTGGTCCCATACATAAAACTGGCGACGAAGGTGGGATTATGGCTGCCCACGGGACCAAGACATACGCCGGTTTCAACATCAAGAAACCACAAGATTGGGAACTCTTCGAAATGGACTTCCAAGGCGCGCTGGTGGAGTTCGAGGTTACGGACGAGGCGAAGAAAAGAGCCATCCTCACCAGAATGCTCGGGCACGACGCCAAGAGGGTATTGATTGACCTCATCGCACCAAAAAAGGCGGCTGAATTCAAGGCCAAAGAGCTCCTGACGGTGTTGCGAGACCATTTCCGGCCCTCGGTGGCGATGTTTCCCACTCGGAGCGCGTTTTGGAGGCGAGTCCAAGCGCCTGGAGAGTCGGTCGCCGCTTTCGTAGCGGCCCTGCGTCTGGCTGCCGGCCCATGCAAATGGGAGAACTTGGAAGTCACCCTCCGGGACTGCGTGCTATGCGGCCTGAAGGACGCCGAGATTCAGCGCACGCTGATGAATCAGGAGCCGCCCCCCACATTGCAGGAGGTCCTGAAAGCGGCGCAGGCCGCGGAAGCCACGAAGGCCGGGGTGCAAGAGCTTCAGGACTGGCGGCCGAAGGCCGACAAAACAGAGGGTTCGGTGCACGCAGCCCGGCGAATTTCGAAATCGCCGAAAGCAGCGACGACGAGGACGTCCGGAGGGTCCGGAAGGAGGGCCGGCGTTGGGACGGCTGCGGGGTGACCCACGACCGTGCCAGGTGTCCGTTCAGAAAAGCCGAGTGCCACAACTGCGGTCGACGCGGGCACATCGCCAAAGTCTGCAGACAACAACGCAAGGACCGGAGGAGCTCGCCCGACCGCTCAGCGAGGCCAGATCGCTCGTCGAGACCAAAGGATGGCACTCGGCCCACGAGGAAGCAGGACGGCGTGGGCCGCATCTCCGACGACAGCGACGGCGACGCTCCAGTTTTCAGCGTGTCCTTGGGACACCCCCGTTACTTTGTTGAGGTACTGGTGCAAGGGGCCCCTGTTAGGATGGAGATTGACTCTGGTTCCTCATATTCCCTCATTTCCCAGAGGGAGTTTTTGAGAATTGCCCCCCGCGTACGGCCCAAGCTCAAAGCGTTGAAGTCCACGCTGCGGGACGTGCAAGGGAACAGTATCCCGGTGTTGGGGGTTAGGAAATTCCAGGTCCAGTATAAGCGGCACGCCGCGGAACTCCCCTAGTCGTTCTCAAGGGGGGTAATTGCAGCCTCCTCGGGACTCAATGGTTTCAGCCCCTGGGTCTATTCATTGGGGGGGTGCACGCCGTTGGGACTGACCCAATACAGAGGGTGCGCGACGCGCACCCTGAAGTCTTCAAAAAGGGACTTGGGAAATTCAATGAACCCCCAGTAACTTTCGACCTGGACCCGGAGGTCCGCCCAATAAGACTCAAACCACGCAGAGTGCCTTTTGCACTAAAGGACAAAATAGAGGCGGAACTGGACAAAATAGTGGGCCAGGGGATTCTTGGTCCTGTTGATTCTGCGGAGTGGGAAACTCCAATTGTCACGGCATTGAAGGCCAATGGGGAGGTTCGCATTTGCGCCGATTATAAGTGCACCATTAATAAGGCAATCCGCCCTAATGCGTATCCGGTGCCGGTGGTCAGCCATTTGCTAGCCAGGTTACATGGGGGAAAGTGTTTCGCTAAGCTCGACCTGGCTCAGGCCTATCAGCAACTCATGGTAACCCCTGCCGCAGCGGCTGCACAGACCATAGTCACGCATAAGGGGGCGTTCCAGGTGACGCGCCTCCAATTCGGCGTGAACTCGGCGCCTGGAATTTTCCAGTCGCTCGTGGAACGCCTCCTCAAAGGGTTGGACGGTGTTTTGCCATATTTTGATGATGTTTTGATAACGGGGGGGAGTGAGGTTGAGTTGGCTGAAAGGCTAAACAAGGTCCTGGAGGCATTCGATCAAGCGGGGTTGAGGTTGCAAAAAGACAAATGCGTCTTCTTCGCGAAGGAGGTTGAGTTCTTAGGGTTCCGAGTAACACCCGAGGGGATAAAACCGTCCAAATCCAAGGTGGCTGCCATCAAGAAAGCCCCTCGCCCCACCTCCAAGCCCGAGTTGCAGTCGTTCGTAGGGCTCTTAAATTTCTACCACTCCTTCCTTCCTCGGAAGGCTGCGGTGGCTGAGCCGCTTCACAAGTTGCTCAAGAAAGATGCGGCATGGAAGTGGGGCGATGACCAGGAGAGGGCATTCACGGAATTGAAACAACTCCTGGCGTCTGACGCCATTCTGACCCATTTCGACCCCAAACGGACGGTGGTACTGATCTGTGATGCATCCCCGGTGGGGGTGGGGGCAGTGTTATGCCACGTGTTGGAAAACGGGAGGGAGGCCCCAATAGCGTTTTACTCCAGGTCCCTGTCCCAAGCGGAGAGGAATTACGCCCAGACAGACAGGGAAGCGCTGGCGATAATTGCAGGGACCAAAAAATTTCACGATTTTCTATATGGCCGTCCCTTCACCATCGTGACCGACCACAAGCCCCTACTAGGCATTTTTACCGCAGATAAGCCCACGCCACAAATCCTGTCCCCGAGGATGCTCAGGTGGGCCATTTTTCTCAACGCCTACCAGCACGCGTTGGTGTACCGGCCCGGGAGAGAGATCAGCCATGCGGACGCCCTGTCGAGGTCCCCCCTCCCCCAGACACACAGCCACGTGGGCGAGGAGGAGCCGGACCGCCAGGTGCTCATGATTGAAGTCTTAGATTCGCCCCCATAGTACCCGCTGATATCGCTAAAGCGACAAGCAAAGATAGGACGTTGGCGGCGGTTAGCTCCTGGGTACAGAAAGGGTGGCCAGCGTCTGCCCCAGCGGAAGAATTCGCCCCATTTTTCAGGAAAAAGTTGGAGCTGTCCCTAGAGAGGGGGTGTCTCTTGTGGGGGCAGCGGGTGGTGATCCCCACATCCCTCCGGCCGCGGGTGCTTAAACTGCTGCACGTCAGCCACCCCGGAATTGTGCGCTCCAAAGCGCTGGCCCGGAGCTACTTTTGGTGGCCCCAGTTAGAAGCCGACATCGAGCACATGGTCGGCACTTGTGAGAGTTGCCAATGCTCCAGACCAGAGGAGGCCCGTCTTCCCCACAGAGAGTGGGACGCGGCCAAGGGGCCGTGGTCCCGGATACACGTAGATTTCGCGGGCCCGTTCCGAGGAACTCTGTTTCTCCTTGTTGTGGACGCTTTCTCTAAGTGGTTGGAGGTCATCCCAGTCACGAGCACCTCCTCGGCCGCGACAATAAAGCATTTGCGGAGAATTTTTTCCACGTTCGGCATACCCGACACTCTAATTAGCGATAACGCTAGTTGCTTCACGTCCGCCGAGTTCAGGGCATTCACAGAGATTAACGCCATCCGGCACATCACCTCCGCCCCCTTCCATCCGGCCACCAATGGCCAAGTGGAACGTCTCGTACGCACCACGAAGGACGCGCTGCGGCGCATGGGCCCCGGGGACCTCAACCTGCAAGTGTGTCAGTTTCTGCTAGGGTACAGGGTGACCCCGTTGGCGTCAGGATACTCCCCCGCGGAGCTTTTAATGCGCAGGAAACTGGCCACCATTCTCACCAGGCTAGACCCCACGAGAGTGGAAGACAAGGGGAGGAACATCGGGCCTTGAGGCCACAAAGAGTTTCAGCGTAGGAGCCCCCGTGCATTGCAGGAACTACGCCAGCGCAGGGCCAGCCTGGGTGCCGGGGGTTGTCGTGGAGTAGACCGGTCCCGTATCATACCGCGTGGAGACCAGCACGGGTCTACTGTGGCGGCGACATGCGGACCAGCTCCGGAGCCGGGTCCCAGAGAGGCAGGGCGCAGAAAGCACAGACAGGGATTCAGCGTTAGGGTTCTCCCCCACCCGTTTAGCCCAAGGGGGAGGAGAGGGGGGCCATGGGTCCCCACCGAGGGGGGAGGAAAAGGAATTTGTCCTCATAGATACCCTGCGGGATCACCCAGCAGAGTTTGATTTTGAGTTTCAGAGCCAGGGGGGGTTTAGGAGTGGTCCCCCACCCATCCAAGCGAGAAGAGGGGTTTTACGTTAGCCCCTAGTGCCCCCGGTCTGCCCACAATGGAGTTTGTCCGTTCCCTAAAGCTGCAAAACCGCAGCAAGCCTCCCTCTCCCATTACAGGACAAGGGACCGGGGAACACGGAAGCGGTAGCGCCCCCAGGGCGGGCCAGTCCACATCGCGGCCCAAACGCAATTGCGATAAGCCATCTTGGCTGAGAGACTTCGTCTCATCCTAGGGGGGAGGGATGTTGTGTTCTCAAACACTGTACCCTTATACAATGTACCTATTCATGTGTAACCAATGTATCCTTCTACTTGTAACATGATAACCATCAGCTGCATCACTGTAACTCTAATAGGACGCGAGCTAGTGACCACCAGATGGCAATAGCGAGCGTCCCAGCTCATTGGTCCAGACTCACCTAAAAACAACAGCGCGGGAAGATTCCCGCCATCACCTTCACCTGGACAAGAAGGGCGTGACCTGCAATGACGTCACGCGGACAGTAGCCAATAGACTGTCAAGGAGCCACATTCAAATGTATAGCCACTGTATATATTGAGCTGTTCGTCCGCCATTACCTCATGTTCCCTCTGACTAGCATGTAATAAAATTGTGTTAAGCCAGCTCTTCGGCTGTCCTGGTGTCTTTGGTCCCATACATAAAAGCCACTCAGAAGGCCTGAGGCAGATATGAAGTTGGGGTCCTGCCACTGCCCCTTATAAGGACACACACATACATAGAAAGTTGGGGCCACATGCAACAATTATTGCATGCAAGGACTACATGTGAGAATCCCTACCTGCCATTCATTGCCTTCAGATCTAGCAGAATGAAAGATGTGCTTCATCCCCCCCACACACACACACCAGTTGGGGCCAGTGGCAGGGCCCCCAGGCACCATAGCCAAGGGACTTCCCCGAGCTGCAAGCTGGGTTGGGTGTAAAACACTCTGGAACTGCAGGCTTCTTTTGAAAAAACTACCTCTTCTTCAAGTTCTCAAATACTCTTACCTGCACCAACCTTTTTACAGGAAAGAATGAGCAAGAAAAAGGGGACAGAACAAATAAGGAATTGAATAAAACAATCAAGGAATGAACGACTGCTGAAAAGCGTTGTTTTTTTGTTTTTGTTTTTTAGCTGTGACATACAAAGAAGTGTTTAACAGCAATTGCAGAGTTTGAATACACCATGACCTGGGCTAGGAAGCAGGGCTAGCATGTTCAGTTGATGTGAAAATCCTCAACAGAAATCTAATTTAGTTGGGTGGCCTTGCTGTTTCTCAGCTATCTGTCTCATGAGACTGTGGGAGAGGAATTCAAAGTAAATGTCCCAAAGGAATGAAACTCAAGAAATCCACTTCCAGTTTTGAGGGGGGAAATGATATGAGGGGGTAAAACTGTGCAGAAGGGAGGATGTGACCTATTTGAATGATGAGTCACCACACCTGGTTGTTGCTGGAAACTACAGCACAACTTTTTTTGAAGGAAAAGAGAATGCGAGAGTGTTGGGCCCCATCAGGGGGCTCAGGTGCTTGCAACACCACACTTTCCCCACCCCTAGTTTATAGCATCTTATGGACATTGGATGAAGGTAATGGGCACAATTCTGCATTTCCATCCTCATTTTTAAATCCCACATATGTATTGTGAAGAGGACTTTTAGTTGCTGCACCACACTAACTGAATCTCTATTTATACATATGAAATTAAGACAGTTTTTGTACTGGTGAGTTGGAAAAAAAATCTCTCCTAAATTTCTGCCCTATATGTTGAAGCTTATTTTGTTTATGTAATATCTCCAATAGTTTGCTAATTAATTAGCAAGCTCATACAGGTATACCTAGTTGTGGCTTGGAACTGTGGAACTTTAACCTGTGAACGTTTTGGGCATTCATTCAAATGGAGTTGGTCCTGACAAAAAGTAATTGAGTCACCTGCTACAATTCTGATTTTTTTTAAAAAAAGGTCTTACAAATGGATGTTGAAACAGAGTGAAAGGTACTTCACTGGAAGAAAAGAGAAAATGGGAGAAAAAGATCGATCAGTTTCCCCATCCTTCTTCTGAACAACATTGGCCTGTAAAGTAATTTTACACTGCACTGTATTGCATTGAGTTGCAACCCATGCACGTCCATGTGAAATTGCTCTCAATTTTGTTTTCAACACAGACAATTATTTCTTTGGGCAAGATCCAACAGTATATTTTGGTGTCCTATGCTACAGCCCTATGTGAGGCCAAAAATCCCATTCTGATGGGCTTTCCATTAGCCTCAAGTAATGTCATAGAGAGCATAGTTACTGGCAAGAGGAAAGTGAACCTTACCAATTTTGGTGAATGCCTTAATTTACAGTTTAGCAGAATTACACCACTGGACTCTGGTCTCTGCTTTTCTAAATTCTGATGCTTTTTTTTGCTAATTCTAAAGGCAATACCCTTTTAAAAGTCAGGATTGGGAGACTCTAAATTGCTTGAATTGTCATTTTCTTAAAGAATTTAATTCAATTTAATAGTCACACTTATACGCCACCCACTCAGGTAAAACTCGACTCAGGGCGGCATTACAACAATTTTAAAAACATATAAAAACACATAAACCCCCTAGTTATCCCAACCACCCACCCACTGTAAAAAAAAAGGAGACAGAGAGGGCTCCTGATTGTTATCTTGCTGTGAGCCAGCAGGCGGGGACCGTATTCCCATTAGAGCCCCACACCTGCCCTGCCAGCCAGGTCTTCAAACCTTTCCTGGAGGGCAGCAGTTCTGTTTGTAGTCTTAGATCTGTTGACAGGAGGTTCCAGAGGGCTGTGCAGACATGGAGAAGGCCCTCTTTCGAGTACTAGATAGATGTGCCCCTCTAGTTGATGGCACAACTAGAGAGCCCCTCTGGTCCACTCTAGTTGGATGGGTGGACACTCTTGAGGTGATGCAGTCTCTAAGGTATCCTGGCCCTCTACCATATAGGGCTTTAAAGGTCAAAACCAGCACCTTGAATTGCACCTGGAGGCAAACTGGTAGCCAGTGCAGCTCCTGAAATAGCGGCGAGGCACAGGCATATCGTCCGCACCCCATCACCACCCGGGCCGCCGCATTCTGGACCATCTGTAGCCGCCAAATGTTTGTCAAGGGTAGCCCCATGTAGAGCGCATAAAAATGAAAAGAATAAAAGAATAAAAAAGATTCTTTTGTAGAAGGAAGAAAGCATAGATATAGATCAGTAATGGTCTATATTTATATTGCCTTCATGTGAGGGTGATTTTAGAACCTAAGGTCTCTGGGTTTAAAAGCACCTAGAAAGCCTACACGTTCAGAACTAGACAAATTACTTGTAAAGACTACATCTCACAGAACGTCCAAGACAGGATTCTAAAGATGAGCCATTCCAAGCTTTGCTAGAGCTAGTAGGCTCATCCCTGCTTCTCTTAATGTGATTTGATTCATATGATGTGGCTAAGATATACATTAAGTATGGATGGGTGAATGTGACTATAGGCAGGGTTGTATAGATTATGCCATCATCATAACAAAGCAGGGAACTAGGTGATGGGTGGGAAAAAAATTATTCTGGAACTGTTATTTTTTTTAAAAAAAGAATTTTCAGCAAGTAAAGAAGCATTTTTTTGCTAAATAAGTTGCTCTAAACTATTGACCTTTACTCAAACAATGGAAGCGTGGCGCCAAAATGGCCGCCGCACTCTTTGCGGCCCCCCCCACCGGACGCAACCATCTGGGTAGTTAGGGGCGTGGCCAGCACCCTAATAAAAGGGGCTGGCCATGAGGCAGCCGTGCTGCCATTTTGGCGAACCGACGGAGTGGAGAAGTTTTTCCTCCTGACCTCCGTCGCTCGTCTCCTTTTGGGGGAAGCCTTTTTGGGCAGCTTTCTCTTGTTTTAGGCTTCCTAGCTACCTTAGCCATGCCCTCGAAGAAGAAGGCAGCCGCGAACGTGGCTCGATCGGCGCGGAGGCGTCAGCCGGGTCGGAGGACCGCGACTGCGCCTGTTCCGCAGCCACCTTTAGCGGAGCCCACCGGGAACGGTGGGATGGGATCGGTAGCTCCTTGGCCCGATGCGCGGTGTATACCGGCTGCCCCGGACGGGGCCTTGGCCCTTGGCCCGCAAACGACGACCACTGCTCCTGCCATGGTCCGTGCGGCTGGGCCCTCTTGCCTGGGCCCGCAGTTCCCCATGGGGGTGCGAGTCATGGAGGGTGGTTGGGTTCCCTGCCTTTGCAGGGCGTGCCCACGGCTCCCCAAGGGCCGAGCATGGGCGCTTGGCCTTATCTGGCCTCGGGGGCTCAGGGACCTGGACAGGTACCCGTGACTTATGGGCCGGCTGCCCATTTGCCCCCTGTGGGGGCCGGGGCCTATGTTGACGTGGAGGCCCTCCTGGCCCGGGTAGCGGCCCTTGAAGCATCATTGGCGAGGGCCAACCAAACAGGGGTGTCTCTGGGATTTTAGGTGCCCCCTTTGGCCGCCGAACAGCGGCCGGCGATGGGTCGGGTAGAGCCGCCTGAGGCGCGTGGGCCGGTGGCGGCCACTGCCTCGCAGCTCCCCACTCCACAGGTGCAGCAGCCTGGTGCTGGTCTGGCCCCGTCGACGAGCTCAGCTTCGGTCGTGAGCTCCGACGCCCCCAGCAGGCCGGAACCCCCAGTGGGGGTGGCCCGTGGGGGTGCATCGAGTGAGTATGCAGTTCAAGCTAATGCACCCACACAACTGACTTCCTTGGGGGGGGGGCTGTCCAATGGCCGTGGCCTCGCTTGGCTGGTCCGGCGGTCCAATGGCCCCCGGCCCACCAAGCGACTTTACCTTCGTCACAGGGCCTGGGTCGGGGTGGCGCCCCCAATGTGCTAGGAAATGTGTTGGGGATCCCCGGGCTGGCTCAGGCCTCCTTTGCTTTGCCCGCAGTTTCCTCTGTGCCGGTGTCGGCTTCGCCAACAGCAGGGTATTCCTTGCCCCTGGGGGACCATCTGGCCCAGTCCACCAAGGAAAAGATTTGGAGGGGCGAGTATGTAGATATCTTCTCCCTTCTAAATAGGGAACCTACCAAGGAAGAGAGGGAAGGGCTGGACGAGAATGATAAGGAGCAGGCACGTCGTCGTAAGCCGCCACGCACGTGGGCAAATTGGTTGCCAGCGTACTTGATTTACATGGCTGTTTACCTCAGGGCTAGGCCGGATTTGGCCATCCCTATGGTCCAGTATCTGGACAACATTTACCGGGCTATGGTTGACTTCCCGGGTCCGGCGTGGCTGGCTTACGACGAAGAATTTCGCATGAGGATTCCACTGCACCCAGAGATGAGGTGGGACGAGCCCTGCCAGAAGCTGTGGCTTCTGTATATGACCCCCACGCGCCCGGCGCCTGGGGAGAGATACCATTGTGGACATGCGGTCCAACAAGCGGCCCCGGTACAGGTCCCCCGCCAAGTGGCGGGGCAGGGGGTTCCAGCCCACCTGCTGTGCTGGACCTTCTCGTCCAATGGTTCTTGCAACAAGAAAAATTGCAAGTACAAGCACGAGTGCCCCTCTTGTGGTGGCCCCCATGCTGCCTCCACCTGTCCCAGGCCGGGAGGATACAGGGGCAGGGGTAGGGGCGGACAAGGGGCAGGTAGGACTGCCACGGAGGGAGCGGGTTCACCGAAAGGCCCCCTCCCCAATTAATGTTGACATGCTGGAGCGTTGGCTCGCATTGTACCCGAAGAGAGCAGACGCTGTGTACCTCCTTCAGGGTTTTCAGCGGGGTTTTCGTATTCCTTTCACGGGGGATAGGTCACCGCAGGATGCACCCAACCTGTTGTCACTTAGGGGAAGGGAGGAGGTGGCTGCTGCCAGCATTAATAAGGAGATTGCTGCGGGCAGGGTCGCTGGCCCTTTCCCCGCGCCCCCGTTCCCCAACCTTAAAGTGTCTCCTCTCGGACTAGTGCCCAAGAAATCCCCGGGCGAGTTCCGTCTGATTCATGATTCATCATTTATCCTACCCAGCTGGTCACTCGGTCAATGATGCTATCCCTGATGACCTTTGTTCTGTCAGGTATACATCCTTTGACCAGGCATTGCGCATGGTGCGCTCATGTGGCCCGGGTGCACTGTTGGCTAAGTGTGACATTAAGTCGGCTTTTCGCCTCTTGCCCGTGCACCCGGGTGACTTTGAGTTGCTGGGTTTCAAATTCCAGGGTAAATATTATTTTGACAAAGCCATGCCATTCGGCTGTTCCATTTCCTGCTCGGCTTCCGAGCGTTTTAGTACCTTCCTGCAGTGGGCATTTGTCCGTAGGTCAGGGTCTCGGTCTGTAGCCCATTACCTGGATGACTTTTTATTCGGGGGTGAACGGGGCTGGGACACGTGCACACGTCTCCTCAACACATTTCAGACGCTAATGGAGGAACTTGGTGTCCCTTTAGCGCCCGAAAAGACCGAAGGCCCGTCTAATAAATTAGTGTTCCTGGGGGTGGAAATTGACACGGTGGCGCAGGCGTCTAGGTTGCCCGAAGACAAGGTGTCCAGGATAGTGGCCCTTATATCGGACTTGCTGGCTAAGCGCAAGGCATCCCTTCGGGAACTGCAGGTGCTACATGGACACCTCAATTTTGCTTGCAGGGTGGTCGCACCTGGCAGGGCATTTGCTCGGCGCTTGTGCGACGCCATGGCAGCCTTATCCAGGCCCCATCATAGGGCGAGATTGACACGGGGCATCAGGGCAGATCTGCACGTATGGCTACAGTTCCTGAGGGAGTTCAATGGGGTCTCATTTTGGAGGTCAGACCTCCTGGCTTCGCCCCAATTTCAAATTCAGTCTGATGCCTTGGGATCCCTTGGTTATGGGATGTACTTCAATGGGAAGTGGGCATATGGTGGATGGCCACCAGCCTGGTCAGGCACGGGTCGCCTGAGGGATCTCACATATTTGGAATTTTTCCCCATACTGGGGGCCTTGATGCTATGGGGTGAGGAGTGGGCCAACTCTGTGGTGCATTTCTGGTGTGACAATGCGGCCGTTGTCCACATTGTCAACTCACAGACCTCTAAATCTCCCAGGGTCATGGACCTTGTGCGCCAGTTTGTATTGCGCAGCCTGCGCCTCAATGTACTGTTCAGAGCCAGGCATGTCCCGGGGGTGAATAATGATATTGCTGACGCTTTGTCCCGCCTGCAGATCTCCCGGTTCCGTGCCTTGGCCCCGGATGCGGAGGAATTTCCCTCACCACTACCGCAGGAGATATGGACCTTTGGCAAGGAGAGGTGAACCGGGCGATCGGCATGTCACTGGCGCCACGCACGCGTAAGGCGTATCACCACGCGTTGGTTTCCTTTCGGACCTTCTGTACCCAATCTCACCTGCCAGATACCTGGCCGATCCCAGTGGCCCATATCCTCCGTTTCATGGTTTACCTGCACGCTCAGGGCCTGGCACCCCGCACCATAGCATCCAGGCTATCAGCGCTGGCTTTTATGGCCAAAGTGGGGGGTCATGCGGACAGTACCGCTGATTTCCGTGTGAGACATGTTTTGGAGGGGTGGGTGCGGGAATGTGGGCGTTGCCTGGACGACCGTCACCCAATTTCCCCTGGGGTACTTACCCAACTGGCATGAGGCTGGCATGACCTATGTTTCGATAGGTATGAGGCAGCCCTGTTTCGTGCGGCTACAACGGTGGCCTTTTTTGGAGCGCTCCGCATCAGCGAGCTTGTGATGCTGTCTAAGGCGGATGCAAGTCGTAGGGCACTGGAACTCAAAGATGTCTATGTTTGCAATGATTGGGCTCAATTGAGGATACGCTCCTCTAAAACGGATCAGCACGGCGTAGGCAGTGGAGTAAGACTGCTACGATGTTCCTTGGCAGACATCTGTCCGGTTGGTGCCCTACAGGAGTTCCTTGCACTGCGTGGCACGCACCATGGCCCGTTTTTCTGTCACCAAGATGGGTCTCCCCTCACTAAATTTCAGTTTTGGAAGGTGACTGGGAAGGCACTGGCTAGCGTCGGCCTCCCTGGGGCCCGTTACGGCACCCATTCATTTAGAATTGGGGCGGCCTCTACTGCGGCTGCTTATGGGTACTCCGGGGCTGACATACGCAGCATGGGGAGGTGGGGCTCACAGTGTTTCCAGTTTTATGTTCGCCCACTCCCACCGTGAGTACCTTTTGAGTCACCATGTATCTCTTCCTTCCCTGTTTTTCCCTTGACAGACCCTGGGTGTCGTATCACACCGGTGACAGTATGGCTGGTGGGCCATAGCTACGTGCACAGGGCAGCGCGTTACGCTGCGGCGACAGATTGGGGACCCCGACTGGGACTGGGTGCATACGCACATCTCACATGGTACGGTAAGCCCGGTATGTTGTGGCGGGAGCTTTTGCCATTCCTCTTTTCGTCGAGGAATGCCGACCTGCCCGACATTCTGATCATACACCTTGGGGGTAATGACTTGGGTCAGGTCACTGGCTTATCGCTGAAGCATGCGATTTGCGGGGACCTCGCCTACTTACATTACGTATGGCCCGCCACAACCCTTGTTTGGTCAGATATGGTCCCACGGCACGCTTATCGGGGAGGCTTTGACCTCCAGGCCCTGGACCGCGCTCGGCGCATGGTGAACAGGGCTGTGGCCCGATTCCTTTCGACCAAGGGCTGGGGGCTGGTCAGTCATCATCCTGCCATCAGTTTGCAAAATTACGGGCTTTATTCAGGGGATGGGGTCCATCTGTTGCGAGGAGGTATGGACCTCCTGCTGGGTGATTGGCGAGCAGGCCTGTTGACCGAGCTGACGGTCTTGGGGGGGGGGGCGTCGAGCCTTTATTGAAGCCTCTCCGGGTGGCGGGTAGCACTGGTAAGGTAAACATTGATGACCCACAGGTATCCGGCAGGTTCGCAATTGACTGGACAACACTAGATAGGCATAAGTTGTTTAAACGTTGTCCGGTCAACGACGAACCAGGCGAGGTGGTGATGGTTACCACTAGACAGCTGGAATCACCCCCTGATTTTACGGATACACGTCAGAGGGTGGGGTCATTAGTTAGATATTGACTACGGTCAACAATTTGTTTGTTGTCAACAAACAAATTGATACAAATAGATACATTGTAACAATTGCCATTGGCAATTTTGGGTGGTACCTTACCAGTGTTACTTCGGCCTGCTTGCCTTAAGAATTATGATTGGTCGTTTTACCAATAGAAATTTATAATTCGGACTAGGGCATGAATCAATAAATGTGGCCCAATGCCGTTATCCACTTTCATTTGTGTCTGAGTCCATCATTGGGGGGGTGCGCCTGCAATGCACAATGTATTTGGGATGGATAGATCACTCTTTTCACTGAGTGTCAGTCTCCCATGTGTTCTTTTATTTCTGCAATCCAATCTATTTTACACAGCAATCTGCATTTTTGAGGTGGAACACTGAAGAAAATTCATATAGTTTGTACTATACTATGTGTTTTTATCAACCTATGTTAATAACTTTTTGAAAAGCTGCATGACATCATTTGGAGAATGGCAGAATAAGAAAGATAACTTTTGGCACTCCTTAGTTCAACATATAGGGCATTACACCCCCAAAATTGGGAGGTGGAGGTGGTGTGAGATACTTTTATACTCAGTTCATGAGCTAAACTGACCCTATCTTTGCTCTGATCAGCACATTAATACAGGAGATATGAATGAACTGATTTCAGTTTGCTTCCAACCACAAACCAAATGAGAACTTACAGAATTCTAAATATTACACCTGCAGAAGTTGTTCCAATAAGGCTATGTAGTTATTTAATAACTTTGTATATTTTTCCTTCCAGCCATGCATGCCATGAAAAAAGGAAACGTATCATGACAAAGACAAAAATGTCTGAAATACCTGGAGCAGTTTGAATTCTCTTTCCATTCCAAAGACATGATTCTGCTTTGGAATCATTGATTTTTTCCCCACAGAGATGAAGTGATTGTAGAACACCATGCTCAGCTGTTGTTACCTTGCAATTTTCAATTAAGAGGAGGAACCCCAAAGTATTCAAGGGTCATGGTCATAACCTGGAAGGTTCAAACAGCAATTTCCCTGCATGCAAATTAGGATTGAGAGAGACAGATGTTTATCTATATGGGGAATCTGCAGGCTAGAGGTGGAAACATGTCATTATGTTGGAGAAATCCTCTGCTAGCATTTTCATGCCAACAAAACAATGAACTGTAAATTAAGGCATTCCGAAAAATGCACATAGGGCTCTCAGATAATATTAATTAGAACCACATGTTTATTTTAGTAGCAGTGGGGCAAAGAAATCAGTCTCTATGGGTCCAATCTATTAAAAAATATTCAAGAACTTGGGAGCTCAAGCAAGCTTGAGATGATAGGTTACTGGCTGTGGGGAAGATGACTTACCAGGAAATAAAGGCATAGCAGAGAACCACTTCTTCTTCCATATCTATGCCAGACGTGAAACTGCCGAATGAAGACACATTTTGGTGAGTTCATTCTGCAGTTCCTTTCACCTGAACTAGTGTGAGAAATATTAGCAGGCAACAAGGTTGCTGTTACCATCGTACAACAAATTGTGGTTCAAAAATACCACAATCTTCAAGAATACTCTTTCTGTGTACCCCAGAGATTCACTAATAAAATGATATGGAGAATGACATTAAGGGGTGGGAAGAAGGGTTGAAATCACTATTGACAAAATCCATTTAAAACCAAGCTAACTGCAGTGGATCAAGTGGCTAAGATACTGACTGGAAGGTGGGAGGTCAGCAGTTTAATTCCTGAGTACTGCAGGACGGATTGAGCTCCTGCCAATCTAGCAGTTTGAAAGCAAGAAATTGCAAGTAGATAAGTAGGGACCACTTCGGTGGGAAGGTAAACAGTGTTCCATGTCAAGTCATGCCTGCCACATGACCATGGAAAGGTCTGCAGAAGGAGACAGTGCTGGCTCTTTGGCTTTGAAACAGAGATGAGCACTGAACCCTAGATTCAGATACGACTGGTTTTTGAGCAAGGACAACCTTTACCTTTACTGAATGATATACTTAGGACAGTAATGGCAAACCTTGGCACTTCAGGTATTTTTGGACTTTAATTCCCAGAAGCCCAAGTCAACACACCTGCTGACTTAGGATGTGTTGCTGGCTGGATAGCTCATTGAGTTAGCTATCTGGTTGTGGAGGCAGAGGTTGTGAATTCATTTCCCCATTGTTCCTCTAGGGCAGTGATGGCCAATATTGGCATGACACGTGTTCTTGGCCTTCAATTCCAGAAGCCCAAGTCAACACACCTGCTGATCAGGGCTTGTGGGAATTGAAATTCAATAAAATCTGGAATGTCAAGGTTGCCCATCACTGCTCTAGGGAAAAGAGCCAATCTGTGTAGTCACGAGCATGCTGCACAATCCCAGGGCACACCCAGGATAAAGGAAAAGTAAACCACTTCTTTGCATTCCCAACCTAGAAAACACTGGAAAGGATCACCATAAGTAAGAATTAATTTTACAGCACATGATTATTATAAGGATATGCTTAGGATTGTTTCTGTCTCAGGTGGTGAAACAGGTATGTTTGTCGTGACATGAGCTTTTCCTTATCTCTGTATTTTTCATTTAGTAGTGCTTTTAGTATGATAGGTCATTGGAAGACACACAAGAGCATACTTTGCAGGTTTGATTGCTGAGACACCCATCTCCAAGAGGTTCTGCTGCTGGTGAGAAAGGAAGTTGATCATGGAAAGTATTCGTTTCCTTCTATGATTCCATGTTGAGACTGACGTTATCACATATCAGATATATTGCATATAATTATTCTGTACATTGGATATATTGGAATCATTATTCAGCGAGGAGTCCACACATTGGTAGATGTCTCCATGATAACATTCCGCACCTGCAAATGGACCTGGAAATCAAGTCCATCTGCATGCGGTTTTTATAGCCATTTGGATATCATGTCACCCGGTGCCTAGGCCAACCATGATGTGTGCCCTCCACTTTCACCTTGCCCAAGAGATGCAATGTAGGACACTGTTCTGTAATACATGTTAAATGACCATCACTAGCTGTATGATATGCTAAATTGTGAAAAACACTGTGTCTTAGTGTTTATACTTGCAGACTTATAACCATGTTCACATACCAACGTACAGTTATCAGACTCAACTACAGTACAGTCAACCCTCACATAACAACGTGTTCAGATAACATCATTTTCGCTTAACAACATGCCGTTATGAACCACGTGTTCCCCTGCATAACAATGTTTTTAGTGTCGTTGTCCAGTCAACAATGCTAAAATAACGGGACAATGACTCTAAAAACGTTATGCTGGAAACTCAATAGAAACCCACATAACAACAAAAATCACTTAGCAACGCTACTTGGGGAACCAAGTAACATCGTTATGCGAGGGTCTACTGTATAAGAGAAGAGGAATGGAGCTTGACGGCTAGAATTCTAAGCATACAATGGGACTGATCTCTTGTAAACATGCCTAGAATTGCCCTGCATGAAGAACAACTCTAATTCAATTGTACAATATTCTGGACATTATAAAAAGAAAAAAATTAAGGGGATACCCCAAATTTCCCCAATAAGCTATGCATAAACTGGGGTTCCCAACCTAAGGCCCAGGGGATGGATCCTGCCCACAGCACCATTTCAAGTGCCCCCTCCAAGGGCATTCGAGAAACAAAATGGCTGCCCCTTTGAAGCTGTTGGGACAAAAGGACCCCCCCATCATGCAGACAGGCAAAATAGCCATCTGGCCCTCAAAGCTGAATGAGAGAGCATGGCCTGGCCCCTGGCTTGAAAAGGTTGGGAACCCTTAGTATAGACAGTGGGGGGGGGGGAGTGAGCAAAATACAGACTACTGCTGATAACAGGAAATGTGGAGCAGATCATCTTGAGTGTAAACAGCCCAAGGAAAAAAATGATGTTTGGAAAGCTTGGAGTTTAACACACAAATGCATGCACTGCATCATTTGTGGAGAATTGGCAGCCCAGGGGTCAGATTCCTGATCTACAGGAATTTATTTGCTTGGCCCCATCCAGTACTGGTTTAAAAATAAATAAATAAATAAATAAATGTTCAATTGATGTCAGTTGAAGCTTTTCTTAAAAGCCTAATTGTTTGATCAAAAGTGTGTTTGTGTGTATGTGTGGAGGTAGTGCTCATAACTGGGGAGAGAAGAGTTACCGTACGTCTCTGCTTTTATGCACTGTAACTGCATTATAGCATGCAAATAGAGATCTTTCTGCTTTGCATTTTAAGCTAGCATAGTGTGCCAGAAATGTTGCAAAAGAAAAAATCCAGGCTCCTTATAAAAATACATGCAGGTAAGTGAATCAAAAATGGATTTGAATAAAATCCTGATATTACTTCTCCAATTTTAAGTAGAGCTAATTGAGTCTCAGGAGTCTCTGTAGTATTTTTCAGATTATTTGGTACAGGCTTTATCAACAGATAATACCTTTGCAGGAGATTTTTTCTAAGCAGAGTACCATATGGAATGAATGACAGACAGACATAATATACTTTTTGAGTAAGTAGAAAATAAATCTAAAGGCATTCCTGTTCCCTTTTATCAGACGTATCACTTGTCCTGATTGCTCTCTTTATTGTATTGTAAATGTATCTTCAGCTACCTGGCTTGACACTTCATTGTTGTTCAGCATACAGGGATTGACACAAAACTGTTTTATAATCCAGTCCCTCAGGTTTAAACTAAGTGTACAACTATAAACCCTATTGCAATGGCTCAAGTGGTTAAGACGCTGACTGGGAGGCGGAAGGTCAGCAGTTCAAAACCCAAGTACTGCATGATGGAATGAGCGCCCATCTCTGTCCCAGCTCCTGCCAACCTAGCAGTTCGAAAGCAATAAATTGCAAGTAGATAAATAGGTACCACTTCAGTGGGAAGGCAAACAGTGTTCCAGGCACTCCAGTGTTGAGGCATGCCTACCACATGTCCACAGAAACGTCTGCAAATGCAGTCAGCGTTGGCTCTTTGGCTATAAACAGAAATGAGCACTGAACCCTAGAGTCGGATATGACTGGCTTTTGAGCAAGGGTGACCTTTACGTTTACTTTATAAACCCCACAGCCATTTTAAGGGCTCCTAGGCCAGCAGCTTCCTATTAACTGAGATCCAGGGCCAAAACCTAAGACAGAGGAGTAGGTTTTCAGGATGTCACGGAGTGTCTCTTGTGTGACAATGGTAATATGGCATCTGTGTATGATCAACATAAAACTTCACTAGTTGTAAAGATGACGTCCTACTTCCTGCCTTGCTGCTAATGACATGGGTAGTCAAGGTGCAGGCAACCCTATAACTTTCTCCTTTTGTCCTCTTGGCTTTTTCGTGTGCTGCACAAGTGCAGCAAACATATCAAATGCTTTCAATTGAGCCATGATGATGGACACAAGCTGGGGAAAGGCAACAATGTGTACCCAGGTTTTAATAGCACTTTTCCAATGGGTAGTGCAACACATCAGTTTTCCCTTAAAACAAACAAACAAGAATACTAAAGTTGTTTGTCATTATAAGAACAGGAAAATCCAATAAGCTCTCTGAAATAATGGACTGTATATGGATTGCTTGGGTTCCATGTTACAACCTGTGAATGGAACCAACCCCCTTTTAAATAGCACAAAAAGCTTAGATAAGGAGCTGTTACATGGTTCAACTTCCTATTAGTCTCACACTTCCATTGTCACATCTTCAGGCTGTTTGGACTTCTTCTTCAATTGCCTTATCCGACTCAAAATATTGGCTATCATCATGGTGATAAGCCACAAAGCTTGTCCTCCTCTCCTCCTCCTCCTCTTCCTTCTTCCATGTCTAAGCCAGATGTGAAACTGCCAAAATGAAGGCACCTTTTGGTGGGTTCATTCTGCAGTTCATTTTGCCTGACCTAGTGTGAGAAAGATTAACTGACAACATAAGGTTGCCATTGCCAGGGGATGCCCAATCATGCTTTAAAAATACCACAATATTCAATTGTCTCTTTCTGTGTACCCCAAAGATTGTTGTGGGAAAAATATAATGCTGAGTCTTGCATTTGTTTTCTGCATTGCAACGTGACACCTGTACCACTGATCCAGTTTTGCTTGTGACTTTCTGGTCCTGAGCCCTTTTGGCACAAAAAAGTCCTCATTGTCCCAAGGCCAGTATGGATGAAGCTACTGCCCTCCATCAAGATGGATCCAAGTTGGATTTAATCCACTGGGAAACCATTCACAGTCTGGCCAGGTTATCCTTCTATGGTAATAGAGTAAACCATACTGCCAGTGACTCAATGTTGAGTGTCAGGTGGTGTTTAACTAGCCTGACAACCCTGCGGACTAATGGCCTTGGTTGTCAAAGCCCACAGGGAAGGTTGATGGTCCCCAAGTGGATTAAATCCCACTTGATTCTATCTTGATGGATAGCAGCAGCTTCATCAATACTGGCCTGGGGTTGATGAGGACTTTGCATGCCAAAAGGGCTCAGGACCAAAAAATGACTTGCGGAACTACATCAGTGGTACGGGGGTCATGTGATGCAGAAGGCAAATTTGGGAGGCCACTGCATTATATTCTCAGGGCAGTCTTCAAGGCTGATCACCATGAGGATTGCCAATATTCAGATTCGAATTTGGCAGAAGAAGGAGGAGAACCATCACTATTACCTGTGGACTTTGCCACCCAAAGCCATTAGTCCTCAGGGTTGTCAGATTAGTTAATCACTGTCTGATGGTTGGCATTATGTAGCTGGCAGTATGGTCTACTCTGTTACCACAGCAGGATAAACTGGCCAGAAATTCTATTAGGACTAAGGGGGAGAAATTACAGATAAATTCTCATGGAATGGGGTTTGGAATTCTTTTGCTTACTTTACATAGGTGATGGTTGATGAGTTTATACAGTTTGAAAGGAACGTGGAAGATTATTCAGATGAATACATGTTCAAAGCTGGACACCACTTTTGCCTTCTTGACTTATGGCCCAACAGTGCCGTGGAGGGTGAATCTGCAGTAACACAATGCTTGATATCATGTACACGAGACAGTTAAACATGTCTTATTTCATCATCCATTGTTGTTCCTTACTTTGACATTGCCCCATATGAAAGTTGGATTAGGGAGTCTCCCCACGACCTAGGAGGCTCCAAAGACACCGCCACCGCAGCTGCCGTGCTCTCCCCACCCCCTTCACTTGCGGGGAGATAAAGGGAATCTCCACTGTCCCGGGAGGCTCCGAAGATGCTGCCACCACCACCGCGTTCTCCCGACCCCCTCCACCAGCGGGGAGATAAAGGGAGTCTCCCCCAGCCCAGGAGGCTCCGAAGAGGGCCCCCCCCGGCTCACCATTGCTGGGAGTTAAAAGGAGTACCCCTTGGCTGGTGACTTTGACTATTTTTGTGGTGGTTCTTCTGTGCCTGGACATGTGGGGCTTCTGAAAAGAGTTTTTTTTCCTTTTTGCCTTGATATGCTCTGATATTGTGTATTTGATACTTTGTACTATTGTGGAATATTGTTTTCTTTGTAACTGTATTGATTGTTTATTGTGTATTTGTATCATTATATTGTTGTAACAGTATGTATATTAATTTGTTGTTTGCCACTCTGAGTTGGCCGTGTGCCTGAGTAGAGCGGAATATAAATTCAATAAATTATAATAATAATAATTTCCTTTTGCTTTGGAAGATTCTTTAGTCAAAATGGATTCTCACCATAGGATAACTATAAGATTACATTATAACTAATTAATATTTCCAGAGAACCCATTTTAAATGTTGATCTATAAAACCTGGACTACAGAAATCCAAATTTTCAAATTGGCAATTGCATATATATTATGAACTAAGTTTTCTCCATTATTATTTATAAGAGATTAATTGGAGGTACTTAAGGCATTTATATTCATTGATGAAGTAGAGAGATTTTTCTCTCTGACTTTACTTTCATAAAATTTTAATTATAATAAATCTCCCTTAATGATCTGGAAGAAGACATAAACAGCACATTAATTAAGTTCACAGATGATATTAAATTTGGAGGTGTTGCAAACATAAAAGAGAACTGATAATTAATGTAAAGGAATCTCAGAAAGTTAAGAAATCTGACCATGCCATATCAAAATGTGAAAGGTAGGGATATTTAAAGTGTTAGTAAGCAAGAATCTTAAATATAACTATTCATGAAGATCAATTTGTTTAGAAGGAGCTGTAGATGCAGAGGAAATATTAAAATACAAAAAAGATGCATTGAACAAATATAATCCACACTATATTTGTACTGAATATATACTATGTACTATATTTGTACTGAAGATGAATAAATCTTACCTGGTAGAGATAAATCTTACCTGGTAGAACCGGAACAATTTTTTTTGCTTTGTTTGAGTCTATTTTATTTTAGAAATTTGCTGCATCTGACTCCCAAAATGGTCGGTTTTAAGAACAAAGGAAAGTGTGGCAATTGACAGACCTAGTCAGATGAGGCAAGATTCATAGTCAAGAGGAAAAGCAGAGATCTACCAAACACAGTCCTACCATAGTCACAGGAAAATTCAAAGCGTCCAACGTCAAGGCCTTTGAGTCATAAACATAAGCAAACTGAGAGTCCAAGGATAAAGACAGACCAAAAGTCATATTCAGTCAGGATGTTTGCAACAAACATCAGGATCCACAGCTCACAAATGGTTAAACTGCTGAACTGTAGCCAAAACTGCTGACATTGTAAATTCAATCCTGACTGGGATCCAGGTTTACTTAGCCTTGAATCCTTCCAAGGTCATTAAAATGAGTACCTAGCATGTTGGGCAGCAAAATACTAATCACCTTATGAACTGCCCAGAGAATTCAGTAAGTACTATGGGACAGTATATAAGTGTAGTTATTAATTACTAATTGTAAGTAAAGATAGAATTTTCTACCTTAAATGCTTCTAGAGTACTTTTGTCATGTGAAGTGCTAGTTTATTTGGAGAGAACCAAGGAGAGCGGGAAGTGATGAGACTAGGCAGATCTCTCCATATTTTCTCTTGGTTGCAGTTTTTATTTTCCTACTTTGCACTTTGCTAGGAGGAATAACTAAAATTCCCTTGTAAGAATAGGATTTTATTCACTTTAGTGTACCAATCAAAGCAAAGCAATCACACATATATCAACCCATAGCCCAAAATACTTTTGTACAACTATACAAATGGTATAACCTTTGGAAATAGATTTTCCCGTGTTTCAAAGTCATTTCAGTCATCATCAACTGCATGATGAGTCATGATTACTTAACTTGAGGCAATTTGCCACCAATAGTTACGTTTGTGCTATGTTAGCATAACAAAATAAGGAGATTTGGGTCATGGTGGGTACTCAGACAACACAGTTGTAGTTAGAGTTCACAATGTTAAATGCATTTAGGGTTTCTAAAAAAACAAGTGTTCCCTTGGACTCCACTCCTGGCTACCCAGGACTTCAATGTCTTGTTGTTACATTCTGAAAAAAGTATCAAATAATTTGGCACAAAGATTATCTCTTCTTTTGGATCTCAATTGGAGCATAGGAATTCTCAGAAGACATTTTGATGATATGCATCCAGTAGCATATTGTGGTGCGTCCAGTAGCATATTGTGGTGCCGTGGAAATGAACATTTCCTGCAAATGTCCCTGTCATTTTGAGGTCTCACATTCAGTGTCTTTTGTGCTGTGTTTTATGAAATAATTTGGTCAC
This sequence comes from Bradypodion ventrale, assembly GCA_035047345.1. Taxonomy (NCBI): domain Eukaryota; kingdom Metazoa; phylum Chordata; class Lepidosauria; order Squamata; family Chamaeleonidae; genus Bradypodion; species Bradypodion ventrale. The sequence goes on from JAWDJE010000006.1 coordinate 107,991,066, forward strand.
CGGCTTTTTTGTAATGCCTGATATTGAGCCTTGTTGTTCAGGGATATGTTTTAATTCTTCTGGTTGCTTTATTTTATATTTATAGTTTTCAGTCCCTAAGGATTATTTTTATTAACACATGGTTCGCAAGTGTTTTAGAAGAATTAAACATATAGGACATGAATTGTCAGATTGATGGAAGGTCAGAGCCATTTCCAAATGCTTATATCAATTGATTTTCAGAGATGAATCCCACAGTTAAATTATGCTGCTTGGAAGAATGGCTACTAATTCCCACTGTGTTGGTGAGTTAATTTAACTTTGGTAGGATGATAGTACCACTGTGGTGGCTGATAGACCATTACCAGCACCTTCTTTACACCAACAACTCAAGAAGCAAAAGTGTGCAGAGAATGCTTTCCTACTCAGAGCTTGGAGCAATGGTTTAATCTAAAGTGCCGTGCGCCAGGCGGATAAAATAATAAAAACAATATTATTTGCACCCCAGAGCACCAGGGCGAGGGCACACTGGGATGAATCCCCCTGTCCTGGTGGCCCAGCCCATGCCTGTATCAAAGCTCTTTTTTGAGATTTGGTAGGTTAGCAAGTGCAGCAACCCACCCACCTACAGAACAATGGAAGCAATTCATCCAATTGAACCAAGGGATGTATGGATACATGGACTTGTTCCTTCTGTTAAAATGAATAGTCCTCTCTAGGTATACAACAGATCAGGTAGAGACATGAGCAGAAACAAGGATAAGTATGGGGAAATAGGCCAAAACCAACAAATTCCAAATCCAACACATGTGCTTAATAACAATCTTGCTTAGGATATTTTTTCTCAAAATGTATAAATACTACTTTTCTGGATAAAATTTCCAGAAATCCTTGTTGTTGTTCAGTTGCACAGCCAAGTCCAAACCTTTTTGTCCCAATTGACCACAACACACCAGGATACTCTGTCATCCGCCATCCTATGGAGTCTGCCCAGATCTACACCCACTGCATCAACGATGCTGTCTAGCCATCTCAGACTCTTCTGTTCCCTTCTCCTTTTGCCTTCAATCTTTCCTAGCATCAAGGTCTTATCCAGTGAGTCCTCTTCTCATTTGGTGGCCAAAGTACTTGAGCTTCAATTTTGGTATTTGTCCTTCCAAGGAGCAGTCAGGGTTGATTTCCTTCAGGATTGACTGATTTGATCTCCTTGTAGTCTGGGGGACGTCTGGGGGACTCTCAAGAGTCTTCTCTAGCATCACAGTCCAAAGGTGTCTACTCATCTGCATTCAGCCTTCCTTATTGTCCTTAGCCAGCATGAATATAACTTGAGTTATGTCACTACAATAGTACTACTATCAGTATTCTTTACACTTCTATGCTCTTTTGTCTTGTAAATATAAGGTGAGAGGTACAGGCCTTGTGTGTAATGCTGTCTGATGTTCCTTTGCTAAACGTTAATTGTGAATTAATTATCACATTTCTCAAAATTAATCAAAGTTAATCACATAGTTTATTTATCAGTGTAGTGACATATAAATGCTGGGTAGTGTGAAAGGAATCACCTCTAATTAGCAGAAAAGCAACAGGTCAGGGAAAGATCACAGGAGCAATTAATAAAGTTCTTGTTGCTGAGAGCAGGAATGTAGCTACAGATGTTTAGACTTCCTGACATTAGATTCATCACATAAGGAAGGCTGAATGCAGATGAGTAGACACCCTTAGACTGTGGTACTGGATAAGACTGGGTGCCGCATCTCCTCCCCTCTGGCCATGCCAACACTGGAGGAGGTTAAAGGGCTGTCGGGGTTTCCAGGTGGCTGAAGACCGGGTGCCAACGGCAGAGGAGGTTAAAGGGCCATCGGGGAATTACTGTATAATTTACAAAGATATACATTGCATCCTGCTCTAGTCTCCTTGCACAGGTTGAATCTGAGCAACTGGAGTTATGTGACCTTCGTTATCCTTCCTATAGTTCTCTGTCTTGAAATCAGAGTTGGAGCACATCACCTGTAACATAGAAGCATGTCCGTTAGAAAGCAGTTCAGATGATCAATTCAACAGAGGAATCCAAAAGAAATGAATAGTAAGGTAAAGATCGCCCTTGCTCGAAAGCCGGTCATATCCAACTCTAGGGTCCACTGCTCACCTCCATTTATAGCCAAAGAGCCAGCGCTATTTGCATCTGCAGACATTTCTATGGTCATGTGGCAGCATGACTAAACATCGGAGTGTCCACCAAAGTGGTACCTATTTATCTACTTCCAATTTCTAGCTTTCGAACTGCTAGGTTGGCAGGAGCTGGACAGAGACGGGAGCTCACTCTGTCCTGCAGCACTCAGGTCTTGACCTGCTGACCTGCTGACCTTCCAGTCCTCAAGTTCAGCACCTTAAATACTAAGCAACCATGGTCTCTTTTAAGAAAAGAATTCACCTTCCTAAAACATCACTCCACTTTGTTATCCATACTTTGGTGAAATAACCAGCAGATGGCAGCGCAATCTGGTTAGGAAGCCATCCTTTGTTCCTTTTGCAGATACTGTACAGTACTGTATTTATATTTCTGTCCAAATTGTAGACCATGTTGCTCCTGAATTGTGAAGTTTCTAATGGGACTGGTAAGAAAGAGTAACTACTTCAGCCATTAGCAATAAATTAAATTCAGAGGCATGCATGTCTAATTACAAAATATATATCCACACAAACTATAATAATTTCATGTCAGAAATTATTCTGGGTTGAGAGGATTTGTGCTGGAGAAACTGAGCTCAGGGGATGCCCGAATGAGGCTCCTTTCATGTCCTCAAGACATGAAGTGGTCCCTATTTATCTACTTGCCATTTCTTGCTTTCAATCTGCTAGGTTGGCAGGAACTGGGATAGAGAACGGTGCTCATTTCGTCATGCAGTACCCAGGTCTCAAACTGCCAACTTGCCGGCCTTCCAGCTAACAAAGTGAGCTTCTTAACCACTGAGCCACTGCAACCCCTTCCACACAAGCTAAGCTGATATTACTTCCAAGTAAAGGAGAAAATGAGCAACACAATTTGGAAGAGTGACCTCATGACGTTTCTTTGTTTTCTTCTCAAATAAAAATAACCCCATGCTTGCTTGCTTGCTTGCTTGCTTGCTTCCTTCCTTCCAGGGATGGGGTAAAGTCATCATTAAGATTTTCCTTTCTCAGTTTGAGCGGCCCCAAACAGTAAAAGCGAGAATGGAAATAAAAGGCTTTGATAACAACATGTTTTCATGTAGCAATCAAAAATTTAAACTATCTGGAAGAAGGACAGTGACACAAGGGCTTTGTGGGGTGTCTGGGTTTGGAGAAGGTTAGTGACTTTACCATCAGAGACTAGACTGCCATATTATATAAAACTTGAATTTCACACACTTCTGTTCTTCCAATGAGCAGAAATGTGATCCTGCACTAAGAGATAACGACTCTGGGCTTTGCTTAAATTGATAAGGATTTTCCAATTTAGTGAACTCTGCTTGTCTGCTTTGCAAGGGTGCCATTCTAATATGGATAAGAAACAAGAAATTAAAAAGAGGAACTTTGGCTAAGTGACATTTTGACATCATTTAGGGTGAAGCCAAGGAGAAAACTTGACACACCAGTGTGCTGATGCCTTTGTATGTGAAATGAATTAGCACAATATAAGAACGTGAGTGACAGAGATTGTTACAGTGGATAACTACAAGGCTCTGTGGAAGACATCTCACAGAATTCATGAAAAAATGATCCCTTTTAGAAGCTATTTAAAAATACAGATGGACTGTTCTTTGTGATCAATTTAATATTTGAAGAACATGATAATTGGAATAGTTTTTGAACAGACAGTAGTTATTTGTAAAGGATCACCAGAAGTGTGCAGCCATAGAAATCACTGAGACTCCTTTCTCTAGGCCAGTGACAGCCAACCTTGGCACTCCACGTGTTCTTGGACTTCAATTACAGAAGACCAAGTCAGCACTCCTGCTGATCAGGGCGACAAAGGCAGCAGCAAACCCCTTCATGTGGATTCCTGGGACCTCGGGCTTCTGGGAATTGAAGTCCAAGAACACCTGGAGTGCCAAGGTTCACCATCACAGCTCTAGGCTGTGGAACTGGGTTGAAATTGAACATGCCTACATAGCAAGTTCACAATGTCTTGGCTGAGATGGCTTGCTGAGGTTCATCTGATTGTTTTTCCTACAGATGGGATCATCTGTAAAAGATATATTGAAAGCCACAGTTTCCCACCACTGGTAGCCTCTCTAGCTCTCTGTGGCTGTATTAAGATCATTCTAAGGTAATGGCATGATGCAAGTAATCGTCGAGTGGGCGGCATATAAATTCAAATATAATAATAATAATAATTTGCTTGAAGTCTTTTCTGTATTAGGTGCCACTTCTTATGTGGATGGGCACTTTTATACATAGCACACTAGAACTTTGAAAAACCATGTTGCAGAAAGAAGGCATTAGTGTGCTATCTGACACTTTTTTCTACTCAGCATTCCTCACAGGTTCTACCCTTCTGTGCCACTCTGGTCTCTGTGACTGATTTGACTGATTTGACTTCAAACAGTAATTCTGGAGCAGTCATTGACAATTGCCTGGAGTGGAAAGTCTCTATGTGTGAAATGCAGCATGGATGTTCATCAGAAGAAGGTGAGTGGACAGATTATGGTAGAGTGGCTTTTTCATCAAGTCAGAAGTGTGTGTGCATGTTAAATAGGAAGAATAGCATCTTGCTATGTTCTAGGTTTACCGGTAGATTTTTAAGAGAAATGAAGTGGACTGGCTTTGTAATGCACTCCTTACTAGTTCACACACTGTAAATGTCCAATGTCCAAATAGATATGAATTGTACAAATAAAAATCCTTATATTCAGGTATTGAAATTCACAAAAAAATACATAAACTGTAACACTCAGAAGAAAAAGCTCAGTTGCCAAAACTAAATCATATGTTTCCACGAGTAAATTCTTGAAAGTCTAAAATGTTCAGCTTTGTTAATAGATTTGTAGAAATAATTTTGGAAAGCACGAAGCTTTCTATCTTCATTTTTTAACACTTTAGCTCCGCAAGGACTCAACTCTGAAATCAAACTTTCTTCCTTTCTGTAGGCACATAGGTCTGTAAGTATTGGTGGTTCCCCTACCTATTTTTAGACAGGTGTTTCTCATTTAACACCTATATATGATATTCCTTTTATATAAGTCCTTGAGATCGTAGACCAATTTGACGTCCCAACCCACATTATACAGAGTACGTAGCAAGACGATGGACGCAGAGTATACTTTGACTTAAGAAATGGTAAGCCTTTATTAACTTTAGCTAATTTTTTGAGCTGAATATATAAGATTATTTTCTGTACAAGTGTTATTTTCTGTATTTAAGCGAACTGGTAATTTGTACCCCACATGCTTCCAAATATATTGTAATTACAATGAAATTATATAGCACTTTTATTAACATAGTATTAATATAAATAATATCTATATCTTGTAAGCACTTTGCATGTTATGCTATGTTAAAAGTTTGAATACATATTCTAATTATTTTAAATTATTTGTAGCTTCCTTGATAAAAGACAGTCAATCTGAAAAGCTAATAAACCAGATAGCTTCGGAAAAAAAATATTTCTACAAATCTATTAACAAAGCTCAACATTTTGGACTTACAAGAATTTACCTGTGGAAACTTATATGATTTAGTTTTGGCAACTGAGCTTTTTCTTCTGAGTGTTACAGTTTATGTATTTTTTTGTGAATTTCAATACCTGAATATAAGGATTTTTATTTGTACAATTCATATCTATTTGGACGTTGGACATTTACAGTGTGTGAACTAGTAAAGAAACTACTCTTACAAACAGTTTTTTGCTCCTTCCTTCCAGTTACACTGTTTGGCCCCATTAACCTTTTCTTTGTAATGCACTCCACCAAAATCTTAAGGAGTATAATCACTGGGTCCTCTTGGTCATTGATTCCTACCACATGTATTATGTGACACATCAGTGGCATATTTTGCACCCTTTTACATTATTAAGAGAGACTCTAATTCTAGTATTACAGTAAAACCCCTACTTACATAAAAAGTCAGTTCCGTAGTCTTTTGCTTAAATCAGTTTTTATGTAACTTGAAACAAACCCATAGGAAAAATTATTTTTAACGTAACTCGAAGCAAACCCATAGGAAAAAGAATCTTTATGTAACTCGAAGTAAATCCATAGGAAATTGTGTAAATAGGGACATGGTTTTAGCACAAAATCATTATGTAAGTCGAATTTTATGTAACTCAAGGCATATGTAAGTCGGAGTTTTACTGTACTTTATTTCTCAGTAGGATTTTTTTTAAAAAGTAGATCTTTATTGATCTTCATTCTGTCATGAATGCCAAAGCAACCCATTCTTCTCCGGATATATTTCTATGTTCTAAAAGACTTAGATCTAAATCTGTAGAGAAAGTTTTCATTGTCTAAATAACCTTCATGACCAGACATTCTTTTTTTGCTTTTCTCTGAAAGAAGAGAATATACTGAAACTAGAGTTGGAGAATATGCATTTTAAAACATAGGAATATTGTAGTCGAGCATTACTTCTAAAATGCCTTGCAAACACTACTCTTTTTATGGGTGCATAGCATCGGGAAGAGAGAGAGAGAGAAAGACGGAATCTGGACAATTTCTTTGCATCTGTAACATCAGTTTGACTGTTTGACTGACAACACAAACAGACATTAGAGATTAGCCCATGACTGGAAGAGGGAAATCCTTAACTAATGTGGACATTTGAGCATCACACTGGAGAGACAGTGTTGTATAGTTATTAGAATATCAGACTTGGAAGCATACCTGTCAAGTATCCCATTTTGGCTGGGATTTCACGTAATTCACAGATCTTTCCCCCTCTTTCCCGCTGCCATCCTGTAATTGGAACGGCAAGGAAAGGGGTTTCTGCACATGCACAAAGGGGTTACTGCGCATACACGAATGGGTTACTGTGCATGCGTGTGCCGGTGCCTGGAAACCTTCCCTTATTTTCATTGCCGCAACTTGAAAGATATGCTTGGAAGATGTGGGTTCTAGTTCTCAATCTGGCCCTGTTGAATAAAAATCTTGGAAACACTGGGCCTTCTCCAGTGTTATATTTTAAAGCTCATGTCATCTCTGCTGCATCCCATATTAGGATCCTTCCCCTCCAAAGGAAGCACCTGGAAAGGACTGAAGACTCTTCTTCTGAGTAAAGTAGAATTAAAATATTTCTAAAGGCCACATGCCATCTCTTCAGATCCTTTAAGATAGGGATTCTCAACCTGCGGTCCATGGGCCGGATGTGGCCCATGGCACCTTTTTATGTGGGCCCCACTGCCTCCACCACATCAGGAAGTGTCATGTGGTGGTGGAAGGACAAAATGGCCATCCGGCCCCCGGAGCTGTCTGAGGGAGCGTGACCCTGCCCCCAGCTTTAAAAGGTTGAGAAATCCTGCTTTAAGGCTTCTGAAATGCTGCTCTGAGATAAAGCAGCTAGGTTCCAAAAGAGTCATTCCATTAGAGAGGCCTGGAAATATCAGTATCGAGACAAATGGAAGTACAGAAAAATTGATTTATACTCCGGCTATAAGTGTGGTCAAATGTTATAGGCCAGCACATCAAACATGAGTCTAAAGTTTTGCTATGTCAGAAGAAATAATGACACAAAGGCTATGGTTAAATGCAGCTTAATATGTCATTTTATTTCATTGTTGCTGACTTTATATGAAAATGTTGCATTGACGGGGCAGTTGCTTTGACTTGAATGCCCCCATCTGTCAACTATATACACTAAAACAAAATCAGACACCCACACAATTTCTCATTTGTATATTAATTCTTGTGTATAGGGAGCTTTGTCCAGTAGGTCAATGCCTAGAACAGCAGAGACAAAGGAGAACACAATTATCTGATTTTCAGCAGTGGGTAGGAAGTTACAGCATCCTATTTGATTGCAGATGATTTTTCTGCCCTGTTGAGTAAATACTCCTTTTGTCAAGCCTTTGTATCTATATTCAGATCTGACTGCTTTGGATTCCTGCCTTAGTGATGCCGATTAAACAGTGTGGTACAACTCAGTTGGGACCAATCGTTTCTTTTCAGGTGTTTCGGATTGCCTCATGGTTGAGCAACAGCAAGGATGATTAATGCAACAGTCTATTACTCTTCCCTCCTCGCCACGTTAAATGGTCTCCAAGGGTAAGTAGACAGCAGGACGGTGACATTCTGAACAGCCCCAGTGCACTCTTTGGCAGATTAGTGAGACAGTGTTTTGTCATTATTCCTAACAAACATTGAGAAATTAAGAGAAGAATTCTCAACAACACCGAAGTGAATGACACATTAGCATGCCAAGGCTAATGTCGCCCAATATGGTTGTTGAGATATATTAACATCTCAGGAATGAGTCACAAAACCCTGTATGTGTGCGAGCGCATGTGTGAATGCACGTGTGTATGACAGAAAGACCTAAATCTGAGCTGTTTTAAAATGTCATTATGGATAAAATTTATTACATTTTTTTTATTTAAAAAAAGGTAATTGTTGTTTAAGGGTCCCTTTAATACAGGGATTCTCAAATGCAGCCCATGGCACAATTTCATGTGCCCCATCTGCCTCTGCCACACCATGGAGTGCAATGTAGTGGAGGAAGGGCAAAATGGCTGTCCGGCCCTAGAGGCTGTTTGAGGGAGCGTGACCCAGCTCCCAGCTTAAAAGGGTTGAGAACTCCTGCTTGTACAACTGTAGCAATTAGTAGCAGTTACATTACTCAGGTCTGGCCAGGTGATCCTGCTATTAAGAGTAGACCATCCTATCAGCAACACAACATTGATTGTCAGGTGGTGGTTAACTAACCTGACAACCCTGCGGATGAACAGCATTAGGTGGTGAAGTCCACAGGGTAGGATGATGGTTCCCAAGTGAATTAAATGCCACTTGAATCCATCTCCAGCAGCTTCATCAATACTGGCGTGGGGCTAAGGAGGACTTTGCGTGCCCAAAGGGCTCAGGACCAGAAAGTGACTTGCGAAACTGGATCAGTAGTACGTGTGTCATGCTGCAATATGGAAGGCCAGTGGAGAACCTGTGCATTATATTGTTCCCAGGACAATCTTCATGGCTGATCACTATGATGATAACCAATATTCGGAATTGGATATGGCACTTGAAGAAGTTACATTATATACTGTTGCATAGCGCTTAGAGCACTATGTGATTGGTTCACAAAGTAATTAGAATTTTGCCCAATCTCAGAAGGATGGAAGGTTGAGTGTAGCTTGTCATGACTGAACTCACAACTTCAACAGTTTTGCCTACAGTACAACAGTTTAACCACTGCACCACCAGGGCTCATCAACTATAGCTATCCTCATCTTTCTTCAAAGTATCTAAAATAATTACTTTTTTAAAAAATCACTGAATGCTGCAAACTGCTGGCTTATGGTTTGAGGCAGACTCACTTTGCAGGCGCACCCCCCAATAAAGGACTCAGACACTGATGAAAGTGGATAACGGCATTGGGCCACATTTATTGATTCATGCCCTAGTCCGAATTATAAATTTCTATTGGTATTCAACCAATTATAATTCTTAAGGCAAGCAGGCCGAAGTAACACTGGTAAGGTACCACCCAAAATTGCCAACGGCAATTGGTTACAATGTATCCATTTGTATCAATTTGTTTGTTGACAACAAACAAATTGTTGACCGTAGTCAATACCTAACTATTGACCCCACCCTCTGACGCGTATCCGTAAAATAACGGGGTGATGCATGCTGCATAGCTCTTGCCATCACCCCATCGCCTGGTTCGTTGTTGACCGGACAACGTTTAATCAACTTGTGCCTGTCTATTGTTGTCCAGTCAATTGCGAACCTGCCGGATACCTGTGGGTCATAAATGTTTACCTTACCAGTGCTACCCGCCACACGGAGAGGCTCAATAAAGGCTCGACGCCCCCCCCCCAGACCGTCAGCTCGGTCAACAGGCCTGCTCGCCAATCTCCTAATAGGAGGTCCATACCCCCCTGCGACAGATGGACCCCATCCCCTGAATAAAGCTCATAATTTTGTAGGCTGATTGCGGGGTGCCTAATGACGTGCCCCCAACCCTTGTCGAGAAGGAACCGGGCAATAGCCCTGTTCAACGAGCGACGAGCTTGATCAAGGGCCTGGAGGTCAAACCCTCCCCTGTAAGCATGCCGCGGTACCATGTCTGACCAAATGAGGGTTGTGGCAGGCCACACATAATGTAAGTAAGCCAGGTCACCACAAATCGCATGCTTCAGCGATAGTCCAGTGACCTGTCCCAAATCATTGCCCCCAAGGTGTATGATCAGAATATCTGGCGGGTCAGCATTCCTGCTGGATAATAGGAATGGCAACAGTTCCCGCCATAACATGCCGCGCTTACCATACCATCTGAGACTTGCGGATGCACCCAGTCCCAGTCGGGGTCCCCACTCTGTCGCCGCAGCGTACGACGCTGCCCTATGCACGTAGCTGTGGCCCACCAGCCATACTGCCACCGGTGTAATACGACACCCAGGGTCTGTCAAGGAAAAAGAGGGGGGAGAACAATACAGTGACTAAACTGGTACTCACGGTTGAAGAGGGCGAACATAAAACTGAAAACATTGTGATCCCCACCTTCCCATGCGGCGTATTTCCACCCCGGAGTACCCAAAAGCAGCTGCAGTAGAAGCCGCCCCTATCCTAAATGAATGGGTGCCGTAACGAGCCCCAGGGAGGCCAACACTGGCTAGTGCCTTACCGGTCACCTTCCAAAATTGAAATTTAGTAAGGGGAGACCCATCTTGGTGACAGAAAAACGGGCCATGGTGCGTGCCACGCAGTGCAAGAAACTCCTGTACGGCTCCGAGGATTGGGAATCCAGGGCACTGTGTGGTCCTGGTTTTCCTCATTTCTGAGGGGTCGTACCCAGTCGGTGTGGTTGGAGAGTGAGAGGTCCAGTCCTAGGCCCCTCAAATGGGGGGTGCCTCAGGGCTCGGTGCTCTCCCCTCTCCTATTTAACATCTACATGAAGCCGCTGGGTGAGATCATTCGTTCCCATGGGGTGCGGTACCATCAGTACGCGGATGACACTCAGTTGTACATCTCGGCCCATGGGGACCCCAGTGATGCCGTCAAAGTCCTTTCCAGATGCCTGGAAGCTGTGGGGGTCTGGATGGGGGCTAACGGGCTACAACTGAATCCCAGCAAGACTGAGTGGCTATGGATAGGGGGTCCTGCGTTAACCCGGGAGCTACCATCGTTGGTTCTGGATGGGGCTATTTTGCCACAGACAGACCCGGTGCGCAACTTGGGGGTCCTCCTGGATTCATGGCTACTGCTAGAAGAACAGGTGGCGGCTGTGACCAGGAGGGCTTTCGCCCAACTTCGGGTGATTCGCCAGTTGCGCCCACTCCTGGACCGGGACTCTTTGCTCATGGTCACCCACGCTCTGGTTACCTCCAGACTGGATTATTGCAATGCGCTCTACATGGGGCTGCCCTTGACGACCATTCGGAGGCTACAGCTGGTCCAAAATGTGGCTGCCCGGGTGGTGATGGGGTGTGGGCGTTATGCCCGTGCTTCGCCACTGCTCCGGGAGCTGCACTGGCTGCCAGTCTGTCTCCGGGTGCAATTCAAGGTGCTGGTTTTGACCTTTAAAGCCCTATATGGTAGTGGGCCGGGTTACCTAAGAGACCGCATCGCCCTGAGGACGTCTGTCCGTCCAACCAGAGCGGACCGGAGGGGCTCTCTAATTGTTCCATCAGCCAGAGGGGCTCGCCTCTCTGGCACAAGGAGGAGGGCCTTCTCTGTGTCTGCACCGGCCCTCTGGAACCTCCTGCCAACAGAGCTACGTCTCCGGACGGAATTGCTGCCTTTCAGAAAAGATCTTAAAACCTGGCTGGCGGGTCAAGTGTGGGGTGCAGGTGGAAGGGTAACTGCCATTGGGTGGTTGGTGTAGAAGAACTCTTCCCCATGGTGCCTTTGGATCCTGCAGCCCTTGTTTTTAGGGGGTGGGTAGTTTTAACTGTTTTAACTGTTTTAACTTGTGTTTTTAATTTTTATTGTGAACCGCCCTGAGTTGGCTTTGGCCGAGTGAGCGGTATATAAATGTGATAATTAAATTAAATTAAATTAAATTTAAAAATTAAATTAAATTAACCGGACAGATGTCTGCCAATGAACATCGTAGCAGTCGTACTCCACTGCCTACGCCGTGCTGATCAACTTTAGAGGAGCGTATCCTCAACTGAGCCCAATCATTGCAAACATAGACATCGTCGAGTTCCAGTGCCCTACGACTTGCATCCGCCTTAGACAGCATCACCAGCTCGCTGATGCGGAGCGCTCCAAAAAAGGCCACCATAGTAGCCGCATGAAACAGCGCGGCCTCATACCTGTCAAAACAGAGGTCATGCCAGCCCCGTGCTAGGTGGGTAAGTACCCCTGGGGAAATTGGGTGGCGGTCATCCGGGCTACGCCCACGCTCCCGCACCCACCCCTCCAAAACATGTCGTATGCGAAAATCAGTGGTACTGTCAGCTTAACCCCCTACTTTGGCCATGAATGCCAACGCTGACAGCCTGGATGCTATGGTGCGGGGTGCTAGGCCCTGGGCATGTAGGTAAACCATGAATTGTAGAATGTGGGCGACTGGGATAGGCCAAGCCTCAGGTAGTCGAAACTGGGCACAAAAGGCCTGAAAAGTGATGCACGCGTGGTGATACGCCTTACGCGTGCGGGGCGCCAGCGACATGCCGATCGCCCAGTTCACCTCTCCTTGCCAAGTGTCCATATCTCGTCCGGAGCGGCGAGGGAAATTCCTCTGCGTCCGGGGCCAAGGCACGGAACCGGGAGATCTGCAGGCGGGACAAAGCGTCAGCAATATCGTTATTAACACCAGGCACATGCCTAGCCCTGAACAGCACATTGAGGCTCAGGCTACGCAACACAAACTGGCGCACCAGCTCCATGACCCTGGGAGATTTAGATGTCTGTGAGTTGACAATGTGAACAACTGCCGCATTGTCACACCAGAAATGTACTACCGAATTGGCCCACTCCTCACCCCATAGCATCAAGGCTCCCAGAATGGGAAAAAATTCCAGATACGTGAGGTCGCGCAAGCGACCTGTGCCCGACCAAGCTGGCAGCCACCTGCCGTAGGCCCACTTCCCATTGAAGTACATCCCATAACCCAGGGACCCTGATGCATCGGACTGGACCTGGAAATGAGGGGAAGCCAGAAGGTCGGACCTCCAGAAGGACACCCCGTTGAACCCCCTCAGGAACTGGATCCAGATGAGCATATCCGCCCTAAGGCCCCTGCTAAGACGTACCCTGTGGTGGGGCTTGGTTAAGCCTATCATGGCGTCGCACAAGCGTCGAGCAAAGGCTCTGCCAGGTGCGATCACCCTGCAAGCAAAATTGAGGTGACCATGCAGCACCTGTAGCTCACGAAGGGACGCCTTGCGTTTAGCCACCAAGCCGGATATGAGTGCAACGATCCGTGATACTTTATCAGCCGGTAACCTGGATGCTTGCACTACCATGTCAATCTCCACCCCCAGGAATGTGAGCTTGGTAGATGGGCCCTCGGTCTTTTCGGGCGCCAAAGGGACACCAAGTTCCATCATTAGCGTCTGAAATGTATTGAGGAGACGCGCACACGTGTCCCAGCCCCGTTCACCCCCGAATAAAAAATCATCTAGGTAATGGGCTACAGACCGAGATCCCGACCTGCGGACGAACGCCCACTGCAGGAAGGTGCTGAAACGCTCGAAAGCCAAGCAGGAGATGGAACAACCAAAAGGCATGGCCTTATCGAAGTAATTATTCACCCCGGAACTTGAAACCCAGCACCTCAAAATCACCCGGGTGCACCGGCAGAAGACGGAAGGCCGACTTGATGTCGCACTTAGCCAACAGTGCACCCGGGCCACATGAGCGCACCATGCGCAGAGCCTGGTCAAAAGATGTATACCGGACCGAACAAAGGTCATCCGGGATAGCGTCATTGACCGATCGGCCGGCTGGGTAGGACAAGTGATGTATTAAGCGGAACTCACCCGGTGACTTTTTGGGCACTAGCCCCAAGGGGGAAACTTTTAAATTAGGAAACGGGGGGGGGGCAGGGAAAGGGCCGGCAACCCTGCCAGCATCCACCTCCTTAATAATGCTCAAGGCAGCCACCTCCTCCCTTCCCCTAAGTGACAAAAGGTTGGGCGCATCTTGGGGAGCCCTGACCCCCGTGAAAGGAATGCGAAACCCCTGCTGGAAACCCTCAAGCAGGTAAGCTGCGTCTGCTCTCCTCGGGTACATCGTGAGCCAACGCTCTAAGATGTCCACATCAATTGGTGAGGGGGCCTTTTGCCTGACCAGCTCCCTCTCCGGCAGTCTTGCCCACCCCCTGTCCACCTCTACCCCTGCCCCGCGCTCCTCCCGGCCTGGGACAGGTGGAGGCAGCGTGGGGGCCAGCACAAGAGGGACACTCATGCCTGTATCGGCAATTTCTCCTGCTGCAGGTGCCATTGGCTGCGAAGGTCCAACACAGCAAGCGGGCTGGAACCCCCTGCCCCGCCACCTGGCAGGGTGTCTGTGACGGAGCAGCTCGCTGGACCGCATGTCCACAATGGTACCTCTCCCCAGGCGCCGGGCGCGTGGGGGTCATATACAGAAGCCACAGCTTCTGGCAGGGCTCATCCCACCTCATCTCTGGGTGTAGGGGCACTCTCATGCGAAATTCTTCGTCATAAGCCAACCACGACGGGCCCGGGAAGTCAACCATCGCCCGGTATATGTTGTCCAAGTACTGGACCATCGGAATGGCCAGATCCGGCCGGGCCCTGAGGTACACAGCCATGTATATGAGGTACGCTGGCAGCCAGTTGGCCCACGTGCGTGGCGGCTTACGACGACGTGCCTGTTCCTTATCTTTCTCATCCTGCCCCTCCCTCTCCTCCTTGGTGGGTTCTCTATTCAGAATGGAGAAAATGTCCACATACTCCCCCCGCCAGATTTTCTCTTTGGTGGCCTGGGCCAGATGATCCCCAAGGGGCAGAGAATACCCCGCCGTAGGCAATGCCGACAACGGCACAGAGGCCGCATTGGGCATGATGAAAGGAGCCTGGACCAAGCCCGCCACCCCGAGTAAGTTCCCAATGGGACAGGGGGCGCCGCCCCCAGTGGGGCCCTAGATTGATGGTGCCGCACCCGTATGGCCCGGCGGCGGCTGAACCACCGCGCCAGCCATACGGGGCCACGGCCACTGGACCCCCCCAGTGTAGGCAGTGGTGTGGGTGCACTAGTTTGAACCACATACTCACCCGCTGCACCCCCATGGGCCGCCCCTACCAGGGGTTCCTGCCCACTGTGGGCGTCGGAGCTCGCGACCGCA
Source organism: Bradypodion ventrale (assembly GCA_035047345.1). NCBI lineage: Eukaryota > Metazoa > Chordata > Lepidosauria > Squamata > Chamaeleonidae > Bradypodion > Bradypodion ventrale. The sequence goes on from JAWDJE010000006.1 coordinate 108,006,471, forward strand.
ACCGAGCTCGTGGACGAGGCCTGGTCAGTACCTGACGGCAGCAACTGTTGCACGGGAAGCTGCAAGGCCGCGGCTGACGCCGACCCACGGGCCTCAAGCAGCTCTACCCGTCCGGCCGCCTGCCGATGACCGGCAGCCGATGGGTCGACCTGTGGTCCCAAAGGCGCCCCGGGTGGGTTAACCACCCCCAAAGAAGCCTCAAGGGCCGCTACGCGGGCCAGAAGGGTGTCAACATTAACATAGCCCCCGACACTGATGGGGGACATAGGGCCGGCTGGCCCACTGATAAGAGGCGCCGGGTCCCGAATAAGGCCATGAACCCAGTACCGGCCCTTGAGGGGCCGGAGGTATGCCCTGCCAGGGAAGGGAACCCAACCACCCCCCGTGGTTAAAGCCCACCGCAGGTAGCTGCGGGGCAAGGGCAGAAGGCCCCGAGGTATAAACCGGGCCAGAGCCGGGAGCCACCGGTTGAGAGCCGGAGGCCGCGGCCCCCGCCGGGCCGGTCTGCGGGCGCCCAGTCCCGGGCCATGGGGCAACCGACCCCATCCCACCGGTCCCGGTGGGCGCCGGCAAAGGGGGCTGTTAGGAGGGCGCAGTTGCGGTCCTCCGACCCGGCTGGCGCCTCCTCGAAGTGCGAACCGCGGTCGCCAACGCCTTCTTTTTGGAAGGCATTCTTGAAAGTGCTGGGAAGCCGAAGAAAAGGAACGGAAAGGACCGCTGCCCGCAGTAGCTTCCCGGCGAAGGTAAGAGCGACGGAGCAATGGGGAAAAACTTCTCCTCTCCGTCGCTTCGCAAAAGGGCAGCTCGGCTGCCTCGTGTCCGCCCCTTTTATAAGGGTGCTGGCCACGCCCCCTAACTACCCGGATGCTCTTCGTCCGGTGGGTGGGGCCCCCGCGAAGAGCGCAGCGGCCATTTTGGCGCTGCGCTTGCATTCTGTCCACTTTTTCACAGAGTGCAGGGCAACAGACACTTAAATATGTGATATTCCTCCTTCATTCGTTTAGTGAAGCCACACTTCTGTAACTATAAAATCAACTTAAAAGTTAACTTAACTTGAATTTAACTTGTGTGAAGGTATCCCTAAACAAGTTATGTCATATTGTAACTTAATTATACCTTTGTTATTGGAAGAAGGAATCAGTTTCAGTTAGTTACACATGTTACTGGTTAGTTACTTATGTTAGTTACTGGTGTGGAATATCCTCAGAAGAACTGTCCTGAGGAGTTAAGAACAGGAAGACTATCACCTTGATGATAGCCAATATTCAGAAAGGATACAACACTTGAAGAAGAAGTTACTTACATGTAACAAGTCACTTCTCATATCTAAATGTCATGTCATAAGTCCAAAGGTCCTAGAAAGTGTCTCTCAACTCAAATTAAGAAAGCTTATTTATATAATTTTTTAAAAATCAAAGTACAAATGTGAATTTTTCAGGCCATTGTGTCTGCACTGATAACGTGCTTTACCCTAACCAGTGGATTCCAAGGACTTTGGGAAGTCCAATGCACTTCCTTTATTATTATAGTTATAATGTATAATACTTAATGATGTACATGTTGAACTTTTTGAACTAGGAATCCCTGAATTCTTTTTACTAGGAATCCTACTGGCTGGACTCTGTCTTATAGATACCTAAATTGTCCTTGTCTGGAGAGAAATCCTAATGTCTTATTTAAAAAAGAAAGTGGCACCCTTTGTGTAAGGGCAGTACTGTATCATAGTCTGCATCCTGCAGGTAGGATTCCAAGAAAGGAAAATTAAGACGGTTGTTTTTTTTTAAAAAAATGGCTAAAGTGGTAGTTATTAGGAATTAAATTTGTTAGTTTTTCATATTTTAATAATGGACAAACATGAGAAAGATTTCTGTTACAGGGCTGACTTGCCATCTTAACTTATAGAGTATGTCATTTAGAAATTATGTCATGAAAAGTGGTACTTTGATTTTTGGCCCAGATGACAAACATTGCAAAGTTTTTGTGCCATCCCTGAAATAAATGTCTGAAATGTTTTAATATTTATAATATGTACGTCAGTGCATCTATCAAAATTTCTATGAATAATCAATAATTTTGAGATGAAGGTGAACATCTAGATGGATTTTGCTACCTATTTGGCCTCCTAGGCTGTATTGCTGTTGTGAAGAATATTCTAAAACATCCTGACATTAATGTTTGTCGGATTTCAGGCAAGGCCTGGGAATTTACTAGCCTTTGACAGAAGTGGCAGATAATTATAATACTTCAAGTCACATAATTTAGTGTTTGAAATATTTTCCTATTTAATGTACTGTCTTGTCTGACAGCCCTCATTTTATTTGATCCAGACATAACAGAATGTAACCTTAGAACTTGCTTTTATTATTAGGTAACTAAAATTCCTGACCTTTGGAAAAATATCTATCTTGCTCTTTGTCAATCCAAACACAAGCTTGTCCTCTTCCACGTTTTGCAAATAAATTTGGCTTTGTTTAGTGATTGATCTTCTTCTTCTGCTGTATCTGAATCTGAATATAGGCAATCATCATGGCAATCAGCCATGAAGACTGTCGTGAGAAGATAACGCAGTGGCCTTTCATCTGCTTTCCTCATCACAGGGTAACACCCATGCCACTGATCGAGTTCCACGAATCACTTTCTGGTCCTGAGCCCTTGGGGCATGCAAAGTCCTCCTCAGCTCCAGGCTAGCATTGCTGCTACTGCTGCTGCTGCTGCCCTCCATAAAAATGGATTCAAGTGGGATTCAATCCTTTTGGGGATTTACCTCACTTCCCAGCAGTCTGCATCCTGCAAGTAGGATTCCAAGAAAGGTAAATATGGGCTTTATATCATGTGCTCTGGCAGGGATCTCTGAATGAACTGCAAAACTAAAAGGGAAGTGTTTGTAATGGCAAGAAATACTGTTTACCTTAAGATGTGATTTGACCCTAGCTTGATGATTTTAGGCAGGAGCTTAATTTTAGATTTTTGACAAAAAGCTACTCCTTTTGCGCTCATCTGCTGTTGCAGATCCGAATGAAAACACATGAAGGATGTATGATGCATAGGATAGGTAAAGGTAAAAACAGTCTCCCTTGCTCAAAAGCCAGTCATGTCCAACTCTAGGGGGCAGTGCTCATTTCTGTTTATAGCCAAAGAGCCAATGCTGGTTGCATCTGCAAACATTTCCGTGGTCATGTGTCAAAGCATGACTAGACGTGGAGGGCACAGAAAACTGTTACTTATCCTGCCAAAGTGGTACCTATTTATTTACTTGCAATTTCTTGCTTTCAAACTACTAGGTTGGCAAGAGCTGGGGCAGACAATGGGAACTCATTCTGTCATGCACCACTCAGGTCTTGAACTGCTAACCTGCTGATCTTCAGGTCATCAAGCTCAGTGTCTTAACCACTAAGCCACCACGATGCATAGAATAGGGCATCCAATAGTGGGAATGGAATGTGGGGCTCAAGTGGCTAATATACTGACTGGGAGGCGGAAGGTCAGCAGTTCGATTTCCGAGTACTGCTGGACGGAATGAGCTCCTGTCTTTGTCCCAGCTCCTGCCAACCTAGCAGTTCAAAAGCAAGAAATTGCAAGTAGATAAACAGGGACCACTTCATTAGGAAGGTAACAGTGTTCTGTGTGCTCTAGTCATGCCTGCCACATGATCACAGAAACATCTGCAGAAGCAGACAGTGCTGGCTCTTCGGCTTTGAAACAGAGATGAGCACTGAACCCTAGAGTCGGATACGACTGGCTTTCGAGCAAGGGAAACCTTTACCTTTACCATTATCCTAAGCCTCTTTTTAAAAGATATATGTCCTATTCATATAACCCTGTAGTTAAGAGCACAGATTAACTAGTAACTCAACAAACCTAGGTAGGAATTCGTGAGAGATCCCTGACTGGCAAGAGGGCAGAGACCTTTATTTATTTTTTAAAAAAACCTTACTCTTCTCACACACGATGGCTGGTCCTCCTCTTACCTGGACTTTGCACTTCTTGTTCTCCAAGAGCTTGGAAAGCCCTTTAGCCTGGGCTGGCAATGAAAAATGATGTTTGGCAAAATTTAGAGGGCACCTGTTGCCCACTTGTGTGAGACAAACCTAATGTAGGGTAACCAATATTTCTCGGGCATATTGGTGATCAAATGCAGAAGCTTCTGCAGAATCAATACCTGAAATCAGTTGGGGAAAGCCTTCAATAACTAAGGGAGTGATGATCACAAAGACATACTTGCTTTTTTTATCGTGTCAGAAGCACACAAAGGTGCTTTCTGGGTTGGAAGGATTTTTGCTGGTTGAACACCACTCAGGGGATGCCCAAATGAGGCTCCTTTCATGTCCCCAAGATCTTTTCCCACTGAAGTTGTCCCTATTTACCTACTGGCAATTTCTTGCTTTTGAGCTGCTAGTTTGGCAGGAGCTGGGACAGAGTTGGGCACTCATTCCATCATGCAGTACTCAGGTCTTGAAGTGCCAGCTTGATGACCTTCTAGCTAACAAGGCAAGCTTCTTAACCACTGAGCCAACACGGTCCCAAAGACATACAATACTTGCTATGACCACTGGAATCATAGCAGGCATTTGAAGCCAGCCTGTTTTCATCTGAAAAACACTGAAGCATTTGTACAGATATGAAAGCGGGGGGAGAGGGAAATATTTGATTTTTGTTTTAATTTTTATGGCTTTGTTATAGTTCTATCATCATTAGAAGTGGTCCTCCTCCTTTAAACGAGTGGCTGTTATTAGCTCCCTCACCTCTTGTTTAGTGCAAGGATTTCTTTGCAAATTATGGTCTTTTAGATAATACATTTTTGGCAAACGGAAACTACAATGAGGGGTTTTTATTCACTGCCTGCAAATCATATTGACTTAAAAATGGCATCTATTAAGCTGAGATTATAGTGCATTTTTTTCTGAGCAATAAGCATTGGTAACATCTCATGGAGAAAAGGCTTCAGGATTTGATTTAAAAAAAACACCCTTGGTTCCTACCATATTTGTTTCATTTGCTAATAATGTTACTGCAGCCATATTGACAATAATGCTTCACTAATGAGCACATAGGCATTTGCTCATGCTAAAAACATAAATTATGCCCTTTAAATTGTATGTGTGGGCCTGTACAATTATTGCATTGTACTATTAGCCTTTGATAATTCAGAAAATAATGATCTCTCAATTTTGGTCTGCAGTATACTTGTAGAAAAGCTCTGAAATAAAGATAATTAAGAACCACTGGAGGAAAAATGCACTGGAAAACATGAATGCCAGTGCATAAATTGGCTGATAAACAAGTGCAGCCTTTAATGTCAGCCAAAGACATTTTCCTGCCTGAGGCAAATCTCATGAAGGTACCCCTTCCTATGCAGTGTACAAAATGGCATGACTGGCCCACTGTTGGTGTACAGAAAAGCCACGATTGGAGGGAGTGAACTAGGGAGTTAGGAAAACCTTGGGGATGAACGTGGGAAGTGTAGTCTGGTCCAGTCCCACCCTTGTTTACTCGTGGGGCTTATATAGTGTCTCCTCGGTGGTGGCTCCTTGATACAAAGTAGCGACCTGCTGGATAACCATAACTGACCAATCACAACAGGGAATATATGTATCTAACCAATGGAGAACAGGATCAAAAACTGTATCCAATCACAGGGCTTGGATTAGCATAATGAGTGCACCCTGTGCAGGGGTTTTTTGCGCCACTTTCAGCTCCTAATTTGGATGGCAGGAAACCACCATTTTCCTCTTGCAAGGCACTGCCCGCACTACTTACAATTATGCCTCAATACACAACATTAGGAGATAAAACTTTTTCAATAAAATTGTGGCCCAAGCCTTTAGACCAGGGGTTTTCAACTTTATTAAGCTGGGGGGTGGGTTATGCTCTTTCAGACAGTTGAGGGGGCTGGACCGGTGCCCTCTCCACTGTAAATGCTGCCGTAAACATGTCTGCAGCCGCTTGCAGTGGTAGCAGCTCCAGTTGGAGCGAGGGCAGGGGGCAGATTATTTGCTGCTGAGGGCTGTATAGGTTGCTGACCCCTGCTTTAGATCATAACTGACTGTGTCCTGCTTCTTTATTTCTCTGGTGGGGAGGGAATGAACATTCTACTTCTCAAGCATTATTGAGTGGAGATTTATCTTAATGCCTTGATACCAGGAGAAATATAGCAAATATGTGCATAGCTTTCTACTATATAGGATAGCCCATAAGTCCCTACCCAGCCTGTAAGTCCCTACCCATCCTTTCCATGGGGATGTGCCCCACCCCTCTGCCCAACAGTCCAATGGGGTGCTTCTTCCCACCCATAGCAGAGCCCTAATCTCTTTGTGGCCAGGTAGGGACTTGCGGGCCACCCTGTATGAAGCTAGGGAGCTGTGTGACCAGGGACCAAAACAAAAAGGAGAAAATGAAATGTTTGAAATGGTAGCCATGTTAGTCAGAGCAAGCATATCAGAGAGTAAACAAAACAGTAAAAAAAATTTGTTGCACTGTTGTGTATTTAAGGAAACATGTTTACCATTTTGTCTTTGTTGTGATAGAGTTTAATATGTATTTGCTTTACTATGGTCCGAAGTCTTGCGAGACTTCGGGAAGGTTCTGAACGAGAAGTGCATGAGACAGAGCTGTCAACGGTTCTAACGGTTTTCCCCCAACTGTCAGTTCTGATCGGAGATAAATAAGGAATGTGAGGGTGTGTTGTTAGCTCTGGTCACCTATTCTTATTCCGAATAAAGTTGTGTGTTTGGCCTGCATTGTTGGATGCTGGCTATTATTTCCAGAACACCAAAAGCACCTTAAGGCTGCAGTGGCTCAAGTGGTTAAGATGTTGACTGGAAGGTGGCAGGTCAGCAGTTCGATGTCCGAGTATTGCATGATGGAGCTCCTGCCAACCTATCAGTTCGAAAGCAAGGAATTGCAAGTAGATAAATAGGGACCACTTCGGTGGGAAGGCATACAGTGTTCCATGCACTTTGGTGTCTAGGCATGCCAGCCACGTGTCGACGGAAACATCTGCAAACGCAGACAGTGCTGGTTCTTTGACTATAAAACAGAGATGAGCACTGAACCCTAGAGTTGGATATGACTGGCTTTCGAGCAAGGTTGACCTTTACCTTTACCTAAAGACAAACTCCTGTATTTAAATATGAGCTTTCATGGATCAAATCCACTTCATCAGGGAGAAAATGGTTGAGGATTTGTTTGTTTATTTTTTTAAAAAGCCAGTTTCTCCCAGATTTGTTTCATTTGCTAATAATGGTGCTGCACTCATATTTCCTTAATGCCATATAGTTCGATCTAAAAATATAAATCAAACCTGAAACATATACTGAAGTAAATAACATAATTAGGGAATAATGCAAAAAAGACTATTCCAATACACAAAGCCTCAGTAGATGAAACTCTTCGAATAGTTAACAACACACACACACACTCTCTCTCTCTAAGGGGAGTTGTCAAATTAGGGTCTAAAGTGCAATATTTCATTGACTTACATGTAGAGAACTATTATAATAATCATTACAAAGAAAAATAGAAAGGACAACTATAAAGAAAAACAAAGCATCAAAGGACTCAAAGGGAAGTTGAAAGTAAGACTCATTATATTGAAAGATCAATGGAGGAATATCTTATCTATCAAGAGAAAATAAAAATAAGATAAGAACAATATTCTGAAGACTTGAACATAAAAGATCCTGGAAGAGTCTTTAGGTGAAGGAATTGCAATTACAGAAGTGAAATGAAAGCAATTGAAGGAAATATAGTATTAGGAGGTGATGGAATATGAATAAAGTTATTTCACAATGCAGAGATTGAATCTGTCACAGTCCTAACAAGAATATGTCAATTAATATGGAAAACAAAACAGTGGTCCACAGTACACAATATACACCCCAACCCCAAAGAGAGAAACACAAAGATTGCAGTAATTACATAACTATCACATTAATCTTCCATGCAAACAAAATGAAACCCAAGATTTACAACAGTATAGAAGGCAGGAAATGCTAGATGTTTAAGTTGGATTCAGAAAAGGAAGAGGCACTAGAAATCATATTGCAAATCTATTTCATGCATAGACTACAAAAAGCAATGAATCATTCTAAAAGAAATGTTTGTGTCCCCAAATTTGATTGTCCTCTGGATAAAAAACTATTATTTTGGAAGAATATGGAGAAACAGAATAGTTTCCACTAAACAATGCTATAGGAAAAAAGTACATTTTGTCTCATCTGTGAATGTGTATGTGGCACAAAGCTGTGTTAGAGTCAGGTCACAAGGAAATTAAACACAAGAAAGTATTGAGACTATTGGATTATTCAATGTCATTCTAGCATGAGACTCAGGTTCTGAGTTTTTTATTTGTAGATCTAAAACTTAGGCTTTGAAAGTTGCTGCAGCAGTTACACTGGGGAAATGTGTTTAAACTACCCACATACCATACAGTCCCTCTTCTCCCTAAACTTTCTCACACTGTTACCTCTTCATTTCACCGGCATTTAAATCCTTTCTTCTTTTTAATGTATAACAAGTAAAATAGAGCTGAACTAACAAGATACTGTAAGCAGCCTCCCCCCCAAAACAAAACAAAACAAAACAAAAAACAACCACACCAGAAATAAAGAGACACACAAAAATTTGGTTTAAACATGGTCTGCAAATTTACTTAAATTACTTTTTTAACATATGGTGGAGCCTGAAATAGTGCATATAAGTGTTTGAGGAGGTGGACCATACCTGTCCTGTCTCTGGCTCAGACCGGGCACATCCCTATACGGTCAACCCTCACATAACAACGCATTCAGATTACATCAATTTCGCTTAACAATGTGTCGTTATGCACCACGTGTTCCCCTGCATAACAACATTTTTAGTGTCGTCCGGACAACAACGCAAAAATAACTGGACAACGACAATAAAAATGTCATTATATGGGAAACTCCATATAAACCTGCATATCAACAAAAAACGCTTAGCAACGCTACTTGGGGAACCAAGTAACGTCATTATGTGAGGGTCTAACTGTACCTGGACAAGATTGTTCCCTGTCAGTCCTTGTCAAAGCTGGCTGATCTGTGAAAGGTTTTTCCATGACCATTTCCAACCTGGTTCTCATGAGCTGAGGTTGCCCATAACCCAGCAGAGGGCTCAGAAGGTTCACCTAAATTTGTGGTATTCAAAACGTGCACCCAATCGTCTAATGATGCCCTGTGAGAATCCATCGCTACCACCCACAACCTGCCAAATTGTATCACATTGTGACCTACTTATAAGCAATACCACCCAGGTTTGCCCTGTTGGAAAGGGAATGGGATGGGTGAAACATCTCCTGGCTCCCTTTCTCTAATTCTGCCAGACAGGACAACCAGAATCGAAATTTATTTATTTATTATATTTTTATACAGCTTTCCTCACCTATTGGTGACCCAAAGCAGTTTACAGACAAACAAAGATGGTAAATTACATAAAACTTGAAATAAAATTAAACATTGTGGCTGAACATCCGAGGGAGCCTAAGAGATAGCATCCAGGCTCAACGTCAGTGACGGAGATTCTATCTGACTCCATAACAGCACTATGGCCTTCAAGGCAGGTAGACGGGCTGTTGTTCAATCAGTAAAGAG